>JAJIBD010031534.1:0-185132 GCA_021461705.1 Cryptotis parvus
GCCCTTTCCCTTGCACCACACTCTGGACACTCCAATGGGGGGGCACAGCCACCATCCCCGACAGACACGATGAGCGTCACCACCCGACCTCCAGGCACCCACCTCTCAACCTGTTTCCCAGAGTCTTTGGCTGGAAAATGTTGGCTCCACCCTCCCGGATAAACAGGAGCTTGGGTTATGAGGCGTCCCCCGCCGGACCCAAGGGAACCAAGGGGCTAGTGGTCCACAGGGACTCATTCTGGTGGGCGGGAAGAGAAATGGCCAGGTGGTTGTTTTCCTGAGTCTCATTTTCTTCTTTGCGGGGAGGGGAAAACCCAGAAATGTGTAGGAGCTGCTCCTGGCTCTGTGCTCAGGGACCCCTCCCGGTTCAAGGGACCCCATGCAATGCCAGGGGATGGATCTGGGGGGTCTGCCGCAGGCAAGCAAGTGCCTCACCTCTGTCCTCTCTCCAGCTTCGCATTACAGATTAATGGGCCTCAGGGCTGGACAAGAGGATACCAGGAGGGCGTTTGCCTTGCTGTGGCAAATCAGGGTTCGATCCCCAGCATCCCAATGATTCCCTGGCCCGCCAGGAGTGAATCCTGAGTGCAGAGCCAGGAATAACCCCTGATTATTGCTGGGTATGTCCCCAAAACAGAAAACTCCCTAAAGATAAATCAGCCTCTTTGATTCCCAGGGCACTGTCCATAATTGTTGTTTACTGATGAATCATACAAAGATGTCCGAGTGCTAATCTGATCCGTTTTGGGGGTGGGGACACCTAATGGTGCTCGGGGTCACTTCCTATGATCAGGCCGTAGGCTGGGCATCAGAGTCAGGCTTCCTCATGCAAAGCATGTCTCCAGCCGCTGAGGTTTCACAACACCCTTCCTCCCCTACACAATGTTTTTTGGGGGTCACACCTGGCTACACTCAGGAGTTACTCCTGGTGTTGCTTGGGTGTCAGGGAGTCGCTGGGGTCCCCAACGATATCAAGGAGCGAGTTCCCTCTACCTTCGAAGCCAGTGGGGAATGGATGGAAACTCAGGAGTCCAGCACAGTTTTAAAAAGGCTTTACTCTCAAGGTTCTGGAATACAATCCAGTAACAGGAAAACCCCGGACTTTTGGTTCCTTGCTGGGCCCTGGCAACATGTAGGTTTTAGAATCCTAGGCCAAGAAGGCGGCTACCACGTGCTAAGGCCCAACAGGGGAAGAGAACGGAGAGGAGAGGCAGAGAGCAAAGAGAAGCCAAATGGCCAAAAGCCCTTTCTCCTAGCTTATTTTATAGACAGAAGCCCGAGAAAACTTCCAGCTCAGCCATCGTGGGCTGGCCTATCTAGAGATGAAGCCAGGTAAGTGGCCCTACTGAAGTACAGAGCTTCAGGTGGGCCCACGGCTCAAGCTTCACAGTGCCAGAGCTGACTCCCTGAGGTAAATTCTCCCTAGCAGAGTGGGGAGGGGCTGAATCTCTGAACCAGAAAGCAGTTCAGAATGTAATTTGTAGAGAATGGCATTAATATTTGCTTTTTGGGTCACACCCAGGGATACTCAGGGGGTTACTCCTGGCTCTGCACTCAGGAATTACTCCTGGCGGTGCTCAGGGACCATATGGGATGCCGGGGGATCGAACCGGGTTGGCCTCATGCAAGGCAAAATGTCCTACCCGCTGTGCTGTCACTCTGGTCCCATATTTCTTTTCTTTTTTTTTTTTTTTTTGCTTTTTTGGGTCACACCCAGCTATGCTCAGGGGTTACTCCTGGCTCTGCACTCCAGGAGTTACTCCTGGCGGTGCTTAGGGGACCATATGGGATGCCAGGGATCGAACCCGGGCGGCATGGGCCGGCTGCGTGCAAGGCAAACGCCCTATCCGCTGGGCTATTGCTCCGGCCCCTGGCCCCGTATTTCTTACCATGAATATATAGCCAGCTGACTCCAGACTCTAGATCCCACTAAGGTCCAAAATCCGTCAGAATAATTCACTTTGGCATTACCTTTAGAATCAGAGACACGTCCAGTTTGCCTGGAGGCGCACTGGCATGTCTCTTTGAACTAGGAGAACTGATTACATTATGGTTGATCCAAGGTGGCCAAGTACTCTTGGAATATCTACATGTATGTCCCTCACAGGGACCCCAGGAGCAGGAAGAGTATTGAACTGGGGCAAGCAAGACTCATAATATTCATGTTAAAATATTTATGCTGTATAAAATTATGAAATCAATCCAACTCTGCCCAAGTTCCCATTATGTCTGCTCTGGAGATTCCCTAAAGGCAGGGAGTAGCTCTTCACATAAGCTAAGTGTAGCCGGGCCTAAGGCTCAGTAGGGCAGGTCACCCAACATACCTATATGGAATGCCTGAGATGGAGCCATTGTCCACTGCAAGGCAAATGCCCTACCCGATGTGCTATAGCTCTGGCCCCACAATGTTTTTTTTTTTTTCTTTTTGGGTCACCCCAGCAATGCTCAGGGGTTTCTCCTGGCTCTGCACTCAGAATTACTCCTGGCGGCTCGGGGGACCATGGGCGCCGGGGATCGACCGGGCGGCGGCCGGCCACGTGCAAGGCAACGCCCTACTGCATCGCCCGCCCCCCTGTTTTTTTTTTTTTAATTTGGGGGCTACACCCGGCGTGCTCAGGGGGTTTCTCCTGGCTCTGCACTCAGAATTACTCCTGGTAGTGCTCAGAGGACCATACAGGAAGCCAGGGGTTGGACCTGGGCTGGCCATGTGCTGAGCAAACGCCCTCCTTGCTGTCCCATGTCTCCAGCCCCATCCCCAGCACAATGTTGGTTCTTTGGAAGACAACCCTGAGCCGAGCTGGCTGCCTAAGGAGTGGGCCGCCCCGCTGCCCTGCTGAGCCGTGAGCCGCCTGCCTTTATCACAGTTCAGGTTCACCTCACAGCTCCGCCAGCCTGTGATGATTTTCTCACGTGTCAAGTGAAATGAGAAATAAAATGTGCCCTGAAACCTAAGTGGTCCCGACGGGAACCACCTGCAAGGTGTGCCTGTCTTTGCCAGATTCGACCTGGTCCCCAAACCAGAGGCCCGAGAAGCTTCTGGACACATAAGCCGCAGAACAGATGGGCTGTTTGAGGCCAATCTCTGAGGGGTTTCTTGCTTCCATCCTGCAGATGGGGAGGTGAGAAAGCGGCCGAGTGCGGGGCGGGTGTGTCTCGGAGACCTGCAAGAACCCTGCGTTTATTTCTGGTCTGATCCTGAGCTCCTGCTGGCTGGAGCAGCAGTGATGTTCACCAGCCGGCCTGGGCCTCGGGCGCTTACTCACGGCCTCCCCAAAGTCCCTTCTTCTGGGAGTCGTTGGCAACAAACCTGTCGGCTCTGAGGGGCCCCATGGAGTGGACATCGAGTACTATTACCCAGGCCCCTGGACCCCAGCTTCTAGTGGGGGTCACAACACTACTCTGGGGGAGGAGAGCTGAAGAACTCAGCCATAATTCAACATTTCTAAGCCACCACAAGGGAATTCAAACTTAAACCATCCTAGTGGCTGCATTTCTGGGGCGAAAGGGAGGAGTGAAGGCGCTGGAGCCTCTGGCCAGGGTCAAGCAGGCAGCTCAGGGGTCAGGGGTCAGCGATGAGGGCCTGGGCTTGGTGCGGCCCCTGGAGGACAGCCTCCACTTCCAGCTCCGCTGGGCTCCAGCACTGCCCCTGGTGGCCAGGTACTGCCAAGAGGGTCTTAAGGCACATCTTGGGGGTAACCCCACCATCCCCCACACTCCAAAATAAAAAGAACAAACCAGAAGCTCCCCCTGGGCGCACCCAGACCTTGCTGTGTGCCTGGTGCCCACCATCCCCGCTGGCACCGTCCCGTCACTGTGGGGCAAACCCTGCGACCCTGTTCCCGGGCCTACCTCACCGAGGCCAGTATCCCCTCCGCAGCCTGGTGCTTTGTTCCTGCGTGACCACAGGTCCAGCCGGAAGCCCAGGGGCAGCCCCTGAGGGCAGAGCAGAGTGCGCAGGGGCGGAGGGCGCATCGCAGGCGCCGCAAATGGACATCATCTAAAGACCCAGATCCCATGGGTCAGGGGGTCCCGAGAGGCCGAAGGCACCGTTTAGATACAGTTTAGGGGCCACACAGTGGTACTTGGCAGGGAGGGTGCAGGGGAGTTTGGGGAGGAGCCACTTGGGTGCAGTTCCTGGGGCGTCTCCAAACCAGCGGGGCACAGAAAGTTCTGGGAGGGGCAGTTGCTTCCTTGGACACTGAGCTGGAAGCCCTCCACGTGCCCACCTACTCAGGGAAGCGGGGGTCACTCCGCGGGTGTAGTTCACTTCAGAGGAAGGAGGAAGCCCTCTCCAACAGCAGCAGCATCCCGATTCATTTTAGCTGCAAGATACAATTTTTTTTATTAAATATTTTATTATACCACCGTGAGATACACAGTTACAACGTTGTTCATGTTTGGAGGTTTCGGTCACATAGTGTTCCAGCACCCTGCCCTCCACCAGTGCCCATTTCCCACCACCAATGTCCCCAATTCCCTCCCCCACCCATAGCCTGCCTAAATGGCAGGTTCTTTATCTCTTTTCTCTCTCTCCTCTCTCTCTCTCTTTTCCTTCTCTTACACATTGTGGGTTGCACTACATACACTTAAGAGGCCATCATGTGCATTTTTTTGCCTGTATTTAACACTCAGTTCTATGTTGGTATCAGCCCTTTCGACATTTATTCACGCATGTTCCCTTCTTGTCTTACCTAACCTCTGACTCCCACACGTTTGCGGTAATTTCCACTTTTGGTAAGACCACCTGATATATTTATGTCATGCAAATAAATGCAGTCATTCTATGTCTCTCTCTTTCCTTCTGACTAATTTCACTCAACATGATCCTTTCCATGTCCATCCATTTATAGGCAAATTTCATAACGTCATTTTTCCTAACAGCTGCATAGTATTCCAATGGGTAGATGTACCACAGTTTCTTTATCCAGTCATCAGTTCTCGGGCATACTGGTTGTTTCCAGGTTCTGGCTATTGTGAATAGTGCTGCTATGAAAATAAAAGCGCGGACTGTGTTTCCGCTGTGTGTTTTTGGCTTCCCAGGGTATATTCCCAGGAGTGGTATGGCTGGGTCAAAGGGGAGCTCAATTTCTAGTCTTTGGAGGAATGTCCATATTGTTTTCCAGAAAGGTTGTACAAAGTCGACATTCCCACCAACAATGGATGAGAGTCCCCTTTTCCCCGCATCCACGCCAGCACTTGTTGCTTTACCCTTTTGGATATGGGCCAGTCTCTTTGGTGTGAGGTGGTATCTCACTGTTGTTTTGATTTGCATCTCTCTGATGATTAGTGCTGATGTGCATTTTTTCATATGCCTTTTGGCCATTTGAATTTCTTCCTTGTCAAAGTTTCTGTTCATCTCTTCTTCCCATTTTTTTAATAAGGTTGGCTGTTTTCTTCTTATATAGCTGTACCAGTGCCTGATATATCCTGGATATTAACCCCTTTGTCTGGCACTGCTTGTTTGCCTTTCTTACTGCTGCAGTATTAAGGGCTCTTTCAGGGTCAGGAAAATAAACATCAGCTTCGCTGATGACATCGTTCTAATAACACCAAACATTAGCCAAGCGGCACAAATGCTGGCTGACTTTGACCGAGAATGTGGAAAGATAGGTCTACAGCTGAATCTAAAGAAAACTATGTTCATGAAGAATGAACTAGTTCCAGAGGCCCCATTCACTCTCAATGGAACAAACATCTTTGAATGCAGCAGTTATGTGTACCTAGGTCGAGAAATCAACATGATGAACGACCTAAAACCTGAGCTGCGCAGGAGGAAGAGAGAGGCATGGAATGCCTTCAAAGGCATCGAAGAAATAGCTAAAAGGACAAAGAACCTCCGGCTCTGGGCACATCTCTTTGACTCCACGGTTCTCCCTGCATTAACATACGCCTCAGAGACCTGGGCCCTACGAAAGCAGGATGAGAATGCTATTCGGGTCTCCCAGAGAGGAATCGAAAGAGCTATGCTTGGAATATCACGCCTCACTCCAAGTGAGAGAAGGAATCCGGAGTTCTGACCTTCATCGCTATTCCAGAATCAGGGATGCTGTCTCGTTTGCCAAGGCATCGAAAATCAGATGGGCTGGACATGTAATGCGATTTGGAGACAACCGCTGGACTAGAGCCATTACCGACTGGATCCCACGGAATTTCAAAAGATCACGGGGCCGCCCACCTACAAGATGGTCAGACTTCCTTGTAAAGACCCTGAAGGAACGGTTTGAGGCTCTTCATATTCCTGAATCAACCAGATGCCATTGGGCTACATTGGCACGTGATTAGGTCCAATGGAAATGTTACTGGCGTCCGCTCGAGCAAATCGATGAATAACGGGATTCAAGTGATCAAGTGATCAAGTGATTAACCCCTTATCAGATGAGTATTGGGTGAATATTCTTTCCCATTCTGTGGACTGTCTTTCTAACTTGGTCACTGTTTCTTTCGAGGTGCAGAACCTTTTTAGTTTCATGTCGTCCCATATGTTTATCTTTTCTTCTAGTTGCTTTTTAATGGTGTTTCACCTTTGAAGATGTCTTTAGCTTCAATGTCGTGGAGGGTTTTTCCTATATTTTCTTCAACGTACTTTATGGATTCAGGTCTGATATTGAGATCTTTAATCCATTTTGATCTTATTTTTGTGCAAGGTGTTAGACACAGGTCCAAATTCATTTTTTACATGTAGCTGTCCAGTTTTCCCAGCACCACTTGTTGAAGAGGCTTTCCTTACTCCAGTTTGGACTCTTTGCACCTTTATCAAAGATTAACTGATCATATCTTTGAGGGTGGGTGTCAGGATACTCAACTCTATTCCATAGGTCCACAGGTCTGTTTTTATTTCAATACCACGCTGTTTTAATTACTGCTTTGTAATACAGTTTGAAGTTGGGAAAGGTGATGCCTCCCATCTTCATTTTCCCAAGGATTGCTTTAGCTATCTGTGGGGGTTATTATTCCATACAAATTTCAGGAGTGTTTGGTCAATTTCTTTAAGGACTGCGTTGAATCTGTACAAAACTCTAGGGAGTATTACCATCTTCACAATGTTAATTCTCCCCAACCATGAGAAGGGAATGTGTTTCCATTTCCTCGTGTCCTCTTTTATTTTTTTTTTTTTTTTTTTTTGCTTTTTGGGTCACACCGGCAATGCTCAGGGGTTACTCCTGGCGGTGCTCGAGGGGACCATATGGGATGCCGAGGGATTGAACCCGGGCCGACATGAGCCGCGCCGTGCAAGGCAACGCCCTACCGGCTGGGCTATCGCTCCGGCCCCCTCTTTTTTTATTTCTTGAAGCAGTGTTTTGTAGTTCTCTTTGTATAGGTCCTTTACACACTCGGTTAAGCTGATTCCTAGGTATTTGATTTTCTGTGGCACAATTGTGAATGGAATTGATTTCTTAATATCCATTTCTTCTCTTTCATTAATTGTGTATAGGAAAGCCACCGACTTTTAGGTATTGATTTTGTACCCTGCCACTCTACTATACATATCTATTGTTTATAAGGGTTTTTTGGGTCGAGAGTTTAGGGTTCTATAAGTATAATATCATGTCATCTGCAAATAATGATAGCTTGATTTCTTCCTTGCCTATCTGGATGCCAAATGTCCTTTTCTTCTCTGATTGCTATGGCGAGTACTTCCAGTACTATATTGAATAAGCAAGATAAAATTTTTTAGAAGAGACACGAGAGCACCCCAGAAGGTCTGAGAAGCATCTGGAGCTTAATGATCCTTCCCTAACTCTCCACCTCCTCAGGCTGAGAGTGCTTTGTTTTCCTGGGCTCAGGAGACACCCTTGGGTGTGCCAGGCCAGGAAAGACCGTCTCCATGGCCTGCTTTTGCTCTATAAGGGCCAACTCTAGGGTCTGCCTGACCCCCAGACTCCTGCTCCTGAACCAGCCAGACTCCTAGGAATGTTCTAGAACCACCCTGCCCTGGAGCCCAGAGGTTGTGAGTGGGCAGGAATGCAACAGCTCACTTTCCCAGCTGCCACCCATGCGTTACCCGAGCGGCCAGAAAGCACCGCTCTTAAAGAAACTATGAACGGCCAGGCAGAGCCTCCTCGTGATTTCTGTCTGCCAACCGTCTCGGAAACTCCAGAGAGAAAGCATCTCTCGATTTTTCCTCCAACAAAAACCCAGGCCCCTAATTCCACGAGTATAAAGAATGGAGGGACAGGGAGAGAGAGAGAGGAGAGAGAGAGAGAGAGAGAGAGAGAGAGAGAGAGGGAGGGAGGGAGGGAGGGAGGAAGGGAGGGAGAGAGAGCAGAACAAGGAACTTACCTTGCACGAGGTCAGTTCTGGTTTGATTCCTTTTTTTTTTTTTTTTTTTTGCTTTTTGGGTCACTCCTGGCGATGCTCAGGGGGTTACTCCTGGCTCTTTGCTCAGGAATTACTTCTGGCGGTGCTCGGGGACCATATGGGATGCCGGGGATTGAACCCGGTTCCGCTGCTTGCAAGGCAAGCGCCTTACCCGCTGTGCTATCGCTCTGGCCCCTGGTTTAATTCTTTTTTTTTTTTTTTTTTTTTTTGGGTCACACCTGGCAATGCTCAGGGGTTATTCCTGGCTCTGCACTCAGGAATTACTCCTGGTGGTGCTCGAGGGACCATATGGGATGCCGGGGATTTAACCCGGGCCGGCATGGGCTGGCAGCGTGCAAGGCAAATGCCTTACCCGCTGGACCAGCGCTCCAGCCCCCTGGTTTGATTCTTGATACCATATATGACCCATCAAGCACTACCAGGAACAGCCGCAGAGCGAGCAATAGCACAGCAGGCAGGTAGGTAGCTTGCCTTGCACCGCGGCTGATCTGCTGGGTTCTATCTCCCCCAGGAGTAACCAGCATTGCCAGATGTGACCCTCACTCCCCACCCTCCCCCAAAAAAAAGACAGAAAAGAAATTCTGGGGCCAGAGCTATAGCCCAGCGGGTAGGGCGTTTGCCTTGCATGTAGCCGGCCTGCGCTGGCCGGGTTCGATCCCGCCATCCCATAGGGTCCCCTGAGCACCTCCAGGAGTAATTCCTGAGTGTACAGCCAGGAGTAACCCCTGAGCATCGCCAGGTGTGACCCAAAAAAAAAAAAAAAAAAAAATTCTTTGTGTTGCCTGGGGCTAAGTGGATTGGTCGGGGAAGGGAAAAAGCTTCCAGGCTAAAGCATGAGGTTCAGAGTTTGAACCCCTGTGAGGCCCACATGTTCCTAGTACATTCCACAGATCATTAGTCAGGGAGCCCAGACAGGGTAGCTGAGTGTGTGTACCAAGTGCCTATGTAACCCCTGGGCTCACGGCAGCAACAGAACAAGGTAGGGCTAAAGGCAGGAATTTACTTAGCAATAAATCACACAAATTCCAGACCATACAGAAGCTATGAAAGGCAGCCCTCCCCACCCCACCCCCTGGGATGGTTCCAGAACATTCCTAAATATCAGGCTCATGAAGGCCTGGACCTGGGTCCTTCCACCTGCCCCAACAGAAGAACCCCGACTTTAGGGCGTACCCTGCTGTTTAGCCAGCAAGCCAGACCTGACCACTGACCCTGATGCCTCCTTTCTTCCACCTGGACACCATTCCTGTCCAGCAGTGGTCAAGCCCAGGAGGGCCTCAGAACCTCCTTGGTGAAATGCCAAGCCCCATGGAGGAAGTGGGCAGCTGGAAAGCAGTGTTGCTGGGGACTCCTATAGGAGTGGGGCCTGGGCCTGAAGCCTGCTGGACACCCTCAACCAGTGAGAGTTGCAGCTTCCACAGGGGCGGTTCGAACGCGCCACCCAGTGGGCACCCCGGGAACTGCACCTCACTACCTGAGTGTGCGATTGGGCAAACACTTAGGAGCACCCCCCCCGCGCACCTGTCTGTGCCTTCCAAGGTTTCCCACCTCTCCCTGGGCCCGGGTTCTGAGCTGGAGCCTGTGCAGGGAAGCGTCCACGACCATAGAAGTATCCCCCCTTCTCTAAGCTACTCTGGCTGTTGGACTCCCCGTGCAGTACTCCTGCAGTGGAAAGTGAAGGGTGCTTTCTTCCCATGCTGGAACCTTCCCATCCCCCAAGAGCAAACCCTCAGGATGATGGCTTGGCGAGGACTGACCTGTCCTCTCACTGTCTCTGGTTCCCAGCTGCCATTCACCCGAGGAGTTATGTCCCAGGCCAGAAGCTGGCCTCCTGCCCCTGCCTGTGACCGGATGCTGAGTGCTGTTTCCAGTGCCCCTCTGGGCATAGCTGAACTCCGTCCAGTCTCAGCCGCTTGTGCTTAGAAACTTCTGGAAACCCATTTCACTTGATGCAAAGTCCTGCCAGGACCTCCAGGGCCTGCCCTACTCCAACATGAGAGGCTCGCAGATTGGGGGGTGTTATCAGGACCAGTGGGGTACCCCACTCACAGGGGGCTTCAGATGCTCCTGGCTCTCCATCATACCCTCCTGGCAGCTCGGCCTCCTCATCTGGCCCAGGTGGTCAGAAATGGCCCCAGTTGCAGGGGGCACAGACTCCCCCTCCCTGCTGCTCCCAGCCTTCATCCAGCTCCCCCTGAAGAGCTCACACCCCACTGTCGCCCGTCACAGGACAGCAGCTACAGTGCCACATTCCATCGGCAGGGCTGGGGTGGACGGGGCCCGAAGGGGTGGCAACAGCCAGGGAGGTGAGAGGTCAAGTCAGAGGGTGGACCCCGCCCTAGCTGCAGGGAGCCCATCGCCAAGCCTGTGTGTGCTGGAGTGAGGGTGCTAGCTAAGACCCAGGCCTGGGATTTGGGAACTTTGAGTCACAGCTTCACGTGACACACAACATGCCGCAGGGGCTGAGAAATGCCTCTCGGCCACCCAAATGGGAGCCTCTGACACCGTCCCTCGAAATCTCCGTGGCTACGCCCTGGAACTGGCTGTGCTCAGTGTGGCTGCTAAATCCTGTTGCCGGGGAGACTGGTCGTGGGAGTGACTCACCGCCCGAGGCCAGTCCTGTGCAGCTCCTCCCAGCCCCGTCCTCACCTGGGGCCTGTCCTCTCTGCGGCCTTCCAGCTAGGATCACCCCTGGCTCACTGCAGACAATGAAGTGTTGGGTCCACCAACACTGTCCACCACTCCCCTCTAAAATGGCGCTTGGAGCAGGAGTGTGATTTTTATTCCATCCATCCATCCGTCTGTCCGTCCGTCCTTCCATCCATCCATCCATCCATCCATCCATCCATCCATCCACCTCCATCCATCCATTCACTCACTCACTCACTCACTCACTCCTCCTCACTCACTCACTCATTCATTTATTTGTTTGCTTGTTTATTTATTTTTTTGCTTTTTTGGGTCACACCTGGCAATGCTCAGGGGTTCCTCTTGGCTCTGCATTCAGGAATTACTCCTGGTGGTGCTCAGGGGACCATATGGGTTACCAGGAATTGAACCTGGGTCAGCCACGTGCAAGGCAAATGCCCTCCCCACTGTGCTGTCCCTCCGGCCCAAGAATGTGATTTCTTTTCTGTCTGCAAACTACTAGGCACTTGTCTCTTCCCAGATTTGTTGTTGCTGTTGTTTTTGGTATTTAATCACACCCAGCGGTGCTTGGGGCTGACTCCTGGCTCTGTGCTCAGGCATCACTCCTGCTGGGGCGCTGGGGGCCATACGTGATGCTGAGGATGAAGCCCAGGTTGGCCGCGTGCAAAGCAAGGCCTTCCCCCCTGTGCTATGGCTGTGGCCCTCCCGATGGCCTCAGTGGGACCTATTGGCCTTTCTCTCCCCAAGTCCTGGGGATGGCAGAGGGACCTCAGAGTTCCCCAAGGTGACAGGCAGAGGCCAGTCAGCCGTGGCATCCTGGAGGCCTTAGCACCGGCGCCTCCACACTGGACCTGACCTGCCTCTATCTTGTCTTGGTGTTTCCTCCTGGCGCCTTCTTGTGCACGGGAGACTAGGCCGGAGCCCAGATCCCAGCCGGATCGTCTCAGGCGAGCCCCACAGAACAGAACAGACTTACGTGGCTTCCGTTCCCATTTCACGTGTGTGTTTGTGTATGTATGTCTGTGTGTATGTGTACATTTTTGTGTGTGCACATGTGTATGTGTGCATGTGTTTATGTGCGTGTACACATGTTCATGCATTGTATGTGTGATCATGTTTGTGTTATGCATGTACACATGTTTGTGTGCATGTGTGTGCACAGTGTTTATATGTTTGTGTGTGCTGTATGTGTATTGCATGAGTACATGTGTATGCATGTGTATGTGCATGCATGTGCATGTATGTGCTTGTGTGTTCCTGGACTTCACAGTCTACCCACCTGCCTGACTGGTTCTGAGCAGATGAAGGAATGAACTAGACCATTGCAGGTGGGGTAGGGGTGGGAACTTGACAATGACCCTGAGGTGGGTAGCCCTGGCTTTCGTATAGACGCAATCAAGGGTGTCGATTATCTCCCCATCCCAAAGATAAAGTCAGGCAGGAAGATGGCACAAGTCCCAGAGCCACAACCTTGGGTCCTGCCTTCCTTTCTGGTCCATGCACAGGCACTGTGGGGCCACAGCGCCCTCTGCTGGCGTTCACAGGCCGGGAGACACATGCTCTGACTTCCTCAGGGTCTCCTCTCGCAGGGACTTGGGGCCCTTGGAACAGGGAGACCAGGGATGTGGGGAAGGAACCAAGCTGGACCAGGCAGGCATCCAGGATGCTGGCAGCAGAAATTCAGTCTGAACGAACCCATCTGGACCCCCAATGAAAAGGGGTCTGGCCTGGTACCCTCAGCAGGCACTGATCTCCAGAAGGTCAGCCTGGGGCTTGGCATGAGGGTTTTAATCTCCCAGTGGAGCAGGCCCGGTGGAGGTGGGTGGGGTGCGCGGTGGCCTGCAGCGTGGCTCACGGGCCGGACGATGGTCTGGAGCAGGGGCCAGGGCAGTGCAGCCTCCACAAACCAGGCTCCGCAGGCGTGTCAGAGAGTCGCTCCGGGGGCCAACGGGAATAAGGTGGCCAGGCAGGGTGGGGCTCTTTGCTGCTGGGGAAACAGAGGCAGCTCCTGAGGGCAGGCGGCCCAACAGGCAGCTTCTCGAGGCCATCCCTACCATCCTCCCACAGAGCCTCCCAGGAGTGGAGTGGAGTGGGTGTGAATGTGTGTGTGTGTGTGTGTGTGTGTGTGTAAGACCCAGTGTATGTGGGGGTATCTAAGACTGAATATGTGTGTGTGTAAGACTGAGTGTATAAGTGTATAAGATTGTGGATGTGGTGTGAGTGTGTATGCATGTGTATGGTGTGTTAAGACTGCCTGTGAGTGTGTAAGACTGTGGTTGTGGTGTGTGTATGAAAGACTGGATGTGTGATGGGAGTGTGTGTGTATGGTTGTGTAATACTGTGGATATTGTGGGAGAGTGTGTTTAGGGCTGTGTAACACTGTGGATATGGTGGGAGGTGTGTGTAAGATTAAGTGTGTATGCATTAGACTGAGTGTGTGAGTGTATGAGTCTGGATGTGGTGTGTGAGTGTAAGACTGTATGAGTGAGTGCATAAAACTGTATAAGACTATTGATGTGCTGTTGAGTGTGTAAGACTGAATGTGTGCACATTTAAGATTGTGCGCTTGACTGAATGTAAGACTGCATGTAAGTGTGCACTCAAGACTGTGCGTGCAATAAGACTGAGTGTGTAAGACTGAGCATGCTTGTGTAAAATTATGGGTGTGGGTGTGTAAAAGTGTGTGTGTAAGACTGTGTTAGTGTGCGTGAGACTGGGAGGTGTGCGCGTAAGACTGTGCATGTGGGACTGTGTGTGTGCAAGACAGTGTGTATGTGCGTATTAAGAGTGTCTTGTGAGGCTGAGTGTGTAAGACTGTGAGCGTGCATGTGTGAGACCAGTGGGATGTGGGTAACCATACCCCTAACTCTGGCATGTTGGGGGCTCTGAGGGAACCTTGTGGGGGGCTCAACCTACCACAGATTATAGTTGTTCTTCGGGGCACAAAATGAACATTCCTCCTGGGGGAGACACAGTGTGAGAAAAATGGTTTCCAGGGGCCCAGTCGGGCAACCCATGTGCTCTGGGCGCACCGGGGTCACAGTGAGGGTCCCCGCCCGGGAGTAGGACAGGTTGGGAGCTCCTGGAAGGGAGTGCAGGAGGTTCACTCACGCAAGTTCCAGAGGGGTGATAGGAGCCCAGGGGAGCCTTCCTGGGCCTGGGGGTGGGTGCCATTTTCTGGTGCAGCGTGGGGGGGCGCTGTGTGGCCGCCATCCCTTTCCAGGAGCCCGGCATCTGCAGGGCCTTCGGGCTTTGTCTCGGGAACTGAGGGGGCACAGACAGGGCCGGGTCTGGGGAGACAGTTCCCAAGGTGGTGAGGAGGTACCTGAGAACATGGGCCGGGCACCGGGGTGGCAAGGCCGAGCCCACCATAGTTCTGGGGCGGCTCTCACCGCTGGCGGCTCTTCTGGATGTCCAGTAACGAGTCCATCTTCTCATCCATGTCCTTCTGCATTCCCTGTGCAGGAAGAGCGAAGACTTCAGGAGCAGCCCCGGCTTCTCTTTAGGGGCCACCCGGCCATGCTCAGGGCTGACTCCTGGCTCTGCGCTCAGGGATCACTCCTGGCCGAGCTCAGGGGACCCTGTGGGATGCCCCTCGGCAGCCTGGGTTTGCAGTGTGCAGTGCCCTCCCCACCATTCTATCCTCTGGCTCCTCCATCACCCACTTTACCGCCAAGTGCTCTGTGAACACCAGGGGAGTCTGTGTGTGGGGCGGGACTTGTGTCTCTCAGGATCCCCTACAAGGAATCGGTCCGGAAGGAATGCGGCAAACATGTACCTTCAGGAGATCCACAAACTCCTGCAGTTTGTCGAAGTCCTTGTTCATGATGTCCTTGATCTGGTGGACAGATGTCCCAGTTATGGAGGGCGACAGCCGGTCAGCTTTGGTGGGGGACATGAAACTTGGGGCAGTCACTGGATAGAGCCCCAGAATGGACTACAAAGGACCCATTTAAAGCCACCTCACAGGAGGCCAGGCATAGCACAGTGGGGCGAGCACCTGCTTTGTGCGCAGCAGACCTGGGTTCAATCCTCGGCACCTCAGAGGGCCCTTTGGGCACTGGCGGGAGTGATCCCTGAGTACAGAGCCAGGAGTAACCCGAGTACTTCCAGGTGTGGCCCTGAAACAATAACCAGTTCACAGCCTTGAATATTGCTCAGGGTTGAATCTTGGCTCTGTGTTAGGGATCACTCCTGGTGGTGCTTAGGGAACCTGTGGATTGAACCCAGGTTAGCC
The DNA here is from genome assembly GCA_021461705.1 of Cryptotis parvus. NCBI lineage: Eukaryota > Metazoa > Chordata > Mammalia > Eulipotyphla > Soricidae > Cryptotis > Cryptotis parvus. The sequence continues at coordinate 15,206 of JAJIBD010031534.1, forward strand.
GCGTGCAAGGCCAGCACCTTATACCACATCTTATACCTCACTCTCTCTCTCCAGCCTGACTATTTCTTATGTACAGGCACTCCCTGTGCTAACTACCTGCAGCATGTGCAGGGAAAATCGGGGCAGCAGGAACCGGCCCCTCCCTAATCCCAAGTAGGCCACTACATTCCACTTCACCGCCTTAGTAAGGCCTGAGCACCCCGAAACTCACTTTAAGGCTGGACACAGTAGGTGCTTGCTGTGCATGCAGTCCACCCTGTTTCTACCTCCGGGCACCCAAAGGGCCCCCTCTTCCTCTTACCTGTTTGATCTCCTCAATTTTCTCCTTAAGCTCCTCCCTCACCTCCCTGAGTTCATTCTGAGAAAATGAAAGGGTGAGTATGGAGAAGAGGCATGAGGTGGGAAGGAGGGGTGGGGGTTCCGGGGGGGGGGGAGCCTTCTGGCACTACTGACAGAGGAGAGAGCCCTGAGGGAGGAGGGGAGGGGCTGTAGGTGGGCAGCAAAAGAGTTCTGTGGTCCCCTGGCATCCCCCGTCCCCAGAATTCCGCACCTTTTCAGCACTGTGATGGCTTTAGCTTTTTTGGGTCACACCTGGCCATGCTCAGGGGTTACTCCTGCCTCTGTACTCAGGAATTACTCCTGGAAGTGCTCAAGAGACCATATGGGATGCCGGGATTGAACCCAGGCTGGCCGCATGTAAGGAAAACGCCCTCCCACTGTCCTAACTATGATGCCTTTAAAGACCAGGCCCAGGCAAAGAGCTGTAAGATGCAGATTTGAGCTGATGCAAATTATGGTGGTGGAAGACTTTGTTCCCTGGCTGCGAAGTCCACCAGATCCGCCCAGATCCAATGTGGAGTCTGTTGGGTGCATCCCATGAGGGGCAGAGGCCAGGGCTGAGCTTGGCAGACACAAACTGCCACTGGTGACTTTGGAAAATAGTCAGTGAAATCTGAACAAGCTCTTAGTTCTAGAAACACACACACACACACACACACACACACACACACACTCACAAGCAAACGTATGAACAGAGAAGGGCCAGGAGGAAAGGGTAGAGAATAAGGTGAAATACCAGCATCTGGGGCGGGAGCCACAGCACAGCCGGGGGGGGGGGGGGCGTTTGCCTGGCCTGTGGCAGACCCAGGTTCCGTCCCGGCATCCCATAGGGTCCCTGAACATCACCAGGGGGTCATCCCTGCGCACTGCTGGGTGTGGTCCACAAACAAAAACAACAAAACAAAAAGCATGTGGGACGCAATGCCACCCCTTTTCTTTGTCTCTTGCCAGGCAGCTCGGGAGCCCAGAATGGGGTGGGGGCTCTGTGCAGTTCTCAGACCACACGCTCAGTGCTGGGGAGCCGAGCATGCAGGTCGGAATCTGCCGGGCATGAGTTTGAGCCCTGAACTATTTCCCTGGCCACAGCATTTCCCTTTTGAGAGTCTGCAATCATTTCCAAGGGCCCAAAGGAGCCCACTGGAGCAGGAGGGCAGGACGGCGGCCTGGCAGGGCGGGGCAGGCATGGGCGCACTCACCCTCCTGAGCCCTCCCGCTGCCTTTCTGGGGCCGGGCCCCACCCCACCAGCTCTTCCTCACCTTTAGCTCCAGAGTCCCTCCCGGTCTGGTCAGCTGCCCCTCAAATGCATGCCCCTGCAGCTATATGCCTGTCGGTTGGAAGCAACACAGGGCATGGCGGGAGGCGGGAGGAGCGGCCATGGAGAGGGGCCCTAACTTTCTGGCCTTCCCGCGTGGGGAGAGGCGAACATGGGTGTCGCCACGGGCACTTGGATTCTCACGCCCCTTCGCTCCTCCTGGCCTGACTGTCCATGCCCAGAATGGATCCGCCCACCTGCTCTTGTCACAGCTGCTCTCGAGGCAGCCCCCCAACCCCATAGCGCACCCTGCCTGGCACAGTCCCACCCCGCGCCCCCAGAGGATTCTCTCTAGAGCTGCCGACACACCCACTCAAAATAGATGCATCTTTCGTGGCCAGTGTGAGAGCCTGGGTGCCTGTTCCCTCCCTCCCTGCGTCCCCCAGCACCTGGGACAGGTCTTGGTTGTAGAGCACAGTAGGTGAATGCTGACCCCACATCTGCCCCTGGCTGTGAGGTCGGCTCCCTGCCAGGGGCTCCAATGGACTCTGGATTCTGGTGGTCTCAGGTCCAGATCCCGCACATATCCCCCAAGTTCTTGTTCTGTGGGCACAAGAGCTTGAGGTTCAGTCTCGGGACTGACCAGGGAGACCCTCACCCCGCCCCCATGTCTTGACACTCCTCTTAGGTCTCTGTGGCTGGGGACAGATGGACACGGAGTCCCATATACTCTGCCAGCTCTCAGCAGCTCCGTCCCTCCTTCCCTGGCGATATGGAGCAGGCCCGGGGGGCTGCAGGGAGGGGTGGTCCCGTTCTTGCTCCCCAAGCGAGGCCCTCTGGGAAGGCAGCACTCTCCTACCCCAGTCCTGAGAAAACGGGGTGCTCTCTGCCCCAACCCTGTCTCCCCTCGGCTCCTGACCCACCGCGTTTGTCTTCTTCCGCTCTGCAGCCCTGGCCATCATGGTGGAGATGAGAGGGTCAGTGGTGCCCTGAGCTCCCCCTTGGGGCCGGGACCGGCCTCAGCACAGCTACTGGCTAGGTGAGTCCCGCCACCTGCGGACAGTGGGGCCCGCTTAGGTCACAATGCTGGCACCTGCCCTTGGCGGGGTCACTTTTGGCCCTGGGGGTCCTGGTCACCAAGATGAGTGTCCCAAGCTGGGGGTGCCTTTCTGAGAAGGGGCGAGGTCCAGGGCGTGCTCCCAGATCTGCTTTGTCCTCCATGGGGAGGGCCCCACATTCCTCTCCACCTGGACGCCTCCTGGAGGCCACCTCTAGGGCTTTGTCTCGGGGCTCTGGGCCAGCCTGAGCTGGAGAGCTGGAGGCTCTGACCCAGAGTGGACACTGGGCAACTCTCTCACCCCATACCCCCGCCCCAGGGCAGACCCAGCTAGGAGTGGATGTTTTTGCCTGATCCCTGGGTGTTCTGGAACCTTCCGTCTGGGTCAGCCCTGTGGTGCTGTGAGGTGTCAGTGGGCGTGGGGGAGGGAACAAGGTGCAGGGCAGCTGCCCGGAGCTGCGAGGTCTGTGGGCCCATCCAGTCCCTTTCTCAGGGCCACACCTGCTCCAGACACGTGACCTTCCTGTGGTCTTCTGGAAGGCCAGTGCCCAGCCCAGCCTGGTGTGACTCTAGGACAAGCCCAGAGACTCTGTCACTGTCTTTATTTTATTTTATTTTATTTTATTTTATTTTATTTTATTTAGTTTTTTTTTCTTTTTTGGGTCACACCCAGCAATGCTCAGGAGTTACTCCTGGCTCTGCACTCAGGAATTGTTAGGGTCCGGAGTCGTAAGTTCTTAGGAATTACAAAGAAACCAGCCAGTAATGCAAAAGGCAAGTGGAGTTTATTAAGCCAGCTAGCTGGGGTCAAGCTCTTAGGCACGCAGGCCAAGGCAAGACCCTGAGTAAGGGGAAGCTTTAGATTATATAGGCATTACTTGCATTATAATCCCCACGTACTTAAGTTCAAAAAATTAAAGAAAAACATAACTCAAGGAGAAACACAACTTAAGTTGCAAAGACAAGTTATTTGATATGTCTCGGGGATGTTCTAAATGTTAGTATCGTCCTGCCCGCACCCAAGCAGTTCCCATAGATACCGCTGATAGGCTGCTGTTTTCTTTTGCCCAGATGTCCTTCCCAAGGCAAAAAGGGGGTGATGTTGAGCCCTCGGTAACTCTCCATAGCAATATGGAAGCCCTGTGTCTTATTGAGCCTGCCTGCCGTTTTTTCTTCCCTAACATTCCCCCTTTTCTGTTAGCTTCGTGAGGAATTTTTTTATAGTTAGAATTATTAAGGTTCAGATACTGCTGTTTTAGATTCATGAGCTGCATTGTGCTGATGGTTTTTTGATGAAAGCAACTAGCCTATTAAGAAAGCAAGGTTCAAAAAGTCAATATAAACAAATAACACTATTAGGGGTCCCAGCAAAGTGGATAGCAGGGTAGTTATCCAGTGTGATGTGTTGAAACAAGATTTAAACCAGTTTGTAGAAGTTTTAATTTCATTTGCCATGGGCCCCTTCTCTGTTTGCCTGCCTACATTAAGCCCCCTAGAGATTTTACCGCCTTAAATTTTGGAGGGAAAAATGGGTGAGGGTCCATCTTCTGGAGCTTTTTCATGCTGACAAAGGGATGTAGACCCTGCCTGTGCAAGGGATGAAATCTTATGCTACTTTAGTTTTAGTGGGGCCCAGGCAATGAACTGGTTGAATTTTTTGAAGTTATTAACATTTGTAAGGAAAAAGATAAAATTTATTAATTTGAGGAACATTACATTGAAATTATTGACCTTGGAGGAGTCAAAAGGCTTTTTATTAGACCTAGAGAGGGAAGAATGGTTTACTAACTTAGAAAACACAGAAGTGAAAGCAACAAAGACCAAAGCAACATAATACCATACATATTTTTATGATTGTGCCCATGAGATTAGCTGATAGAAAATGACTTATTGTGTCCAAATTTTTTTTAATGGGCATAGAAACACCAAGCTACCTTTTTGGCCTTTTTTAGTGTCTGTCTTTTATTTGATGTTCTTCTTGGTTAACTTCTGGCTTTAATTATACTGGTCAGACCAGTGACAATGCATGCTGAGTTTCTTTATAGCTAGTCTGCTTACTTACAGTTGGTAAATTAAGTTTTATTTGAATTTTTTAAAGGGGTACCTTTTAAATTAAGCCTATTAGAATGTATTTTATTTAATTACCTTTTGTTAATTAGAATTTGATTTTTACAAGGTAAGTTACAGGAACATGTTTTTTTATTTTTTTACCTTTATTTAAAATTTGCCAGATGACTTAACAATTCTGATTTTTTTTTGCATAAACACAGCAGGCTTGGAGAACTATCCATTTGGGGTACCCCATTACTTACTGAGAAGTCCTGGGGATTGGCTAAGACAGCAGGAAACACACCAATGATGGCATTAATATTTTTACCTGTGACCAAAGGGCCGAGAAGCGACTCACAGACCTGGGGCAGAGCTGCTACCAGCTCTCCCTGTGCCCAGCCGCTCACAAGGCACCCGGGAGAGATGGCAGGTTCTAGCCCTGGCTCTCCACCCCAGCAGAGCCTCGCAACAAGCCAGACGACCCCCACTCCATGAGGACCTCCATTTTTCCACATCCGGACTTCCCACGATCATCAGAACTCTGCCCAGCAGATCCACTGGATTAGAGATGACTGTAAGAGTATGCTACCCGCACGGCAGAGCTTGGCTAGCTACCCGTGTTGTATTTGATATGCCAAATACCAGTAACAATTATAGACGTCATTCCCATGACCTGATGGAATGGTTTGAGGTTCTTTATGTTCCTGGAGCAAGCAGGTGCCCTTGGGCTCCACTTGCATGAGACAGGACATATAGAGATGTTACTGGTGCTCGCTCGAACAAATCGATGATGAATGGGAAGACAGTGATACCTGTGACATCAGGGTTACCCCGAACTTGGCCATAACATATGAAGATTAGGTCCCATGACGAGCTGGAGGTGGTCTTGGGTTTCCCCCACTGGGGCCTCAAGAGCAGAGAGCAGCCACATTTTCTTTGTGGGGCTGAAGTAAATTTTCACTTCAGTGCCCTTGTCAGTTATTGCAGAGCTACAGATTCCTTACTTTCCCACAGCAGAGACGATTTCTGGAGCTTCCTTGGTCTGGCCAGCCTCTAGGATCTCCCTGAGGTTTGTTGGGCACTTGTAACAGTACCTGTTAAATGTCTGCTCCTGTCACTTAGAACAATTTTTTTTTACTTTATTTTTTTGGAAGAGGGCTTTGGGGTCCCATAGATGGCTTTTCTGTCTGTATGAGGGATACACCCCTATTACAGAGAGGGAAGACTTTTTTTTTTAAATGTGGATTTATGCAAACCAACATATGACATGAAACATTAAAAATGTATTGAAGGGGCCGGAGCTATAGCCCAGCGGGTAGGGCGCTTGCCTTGCACGCGGCCGGCTCATGCCGCCAGGGTTCGATCCCCGGCATCCCATATGGTCCCCGAGCACCGCCAGGAGTTATTCCTGAGTGCAGAGCCAGGAGTAACCCCTGAGCATTGCCAGGTGTGACCCAAAAAAGCAAAAAAAAAAAAATGTATTGAAGGTGCAGAGAGAAAAGCAATGTTTTTTTACTTACAATGGATGCAAGGTACCCATTTTAAGGTCGCATTAACATTTGTAGAGTTAGAGTGGTACAATTTAATTTTATGTTTAAAACCTTGAGTTTCAATTATTTAAGAGCACTGTAACAGAAGTTCATACCATTTATTTAATATTTTTATAGACCTTGCCAAAAAGCGTTTAACAATTCTGTGGACATAATAACAGTTTAATTTAGCTTTTTTTAAAAAAAAAAACCACAACCTTACACCTTTTATACATACTTAGACCTTTTGCACATTTTTTTTATATTTTGTTCTGTAGCCTTATTTTATTTTTAACCAGCTTTACTTTTACAGGATTTTTTTTTTTACTGATGATAGCTTTATTTATTTTTTAAAATTTTTTTACATTTTATTTTATCACAGCCTGGCTTGCGCAGCTGCAAGCGGCCGCGCGGTTCATCAATAAATGCTGGATTTTGAGATGACTACAAGAGTATGCTACCCACACGGCAGAGCCTGGCAAGCTACCCGTGTCGTATTTGATATGCCAAATACCAGTAACAATTATAGACCTCATTCCCATGACCTGATGGAATGGTTTGAGGCTCTTTATGTTCCTGGAGCAAGCAGGTGCCCTTGGGCTCTACTTGCATGAGACAGGTCATATGGAGATGTTACTGGTGCCCGCTCCAGCAAATCGATGATGAATGGGAAGACGGGGTGATACGGTGAGCTTTTTTAACTTATTACTTTAATTTCAGTTATCTAAGTACCTTATCTAGCAAAACAAAAATTCTATTTACATGCATTTTAAGTTTTCAATACTTTAAAATTTGATTCTGTTTTACACATGAAGACAATATTCAGTTAGCTTGATAGAGTTGTGCTCTGCAGAACTTGTTAACCCTTCTTTTAAGCCTTTGAATTTTTTATATTATTAATTAACAAATATTTGCCTTAGAAATTTCATTTTTGAAACATTGGTTAAAATTATTTACGGAGTTATTTTGCCAGTTTTATTGTTAAAAGCCACCAGTTGAAGTGGCTCTTTGCAGCTGCGACTGGATTTTTTAAAATAGCCATTTTTTAAAATTTGTTATTAGCTGTTTCTTAAGACAGTCATTACATTTTAGTAGGGGCTGGCAGCTTCTTTCTGGTGGGGGAGACAAATAGAACTTAAGTATCTGCAATTGCCAATTAATACAGACATACATCCCTTTTATATATATATTTTTTATAAATTTACCACAATGATTTTAAATTACAAATTTTTAGACCAAATAATTTTAACAATTTTATGCAGAAACAAAACAAACATAAGCTTTTAGACATAAGAAGAAACCCATGATTTTTACTAAACCTTTTAGAGAGCAGCCAAACAAACATAAGAAAATATTCTTTTGATTTACTTTTGATAACTTTTGAATTTTAGTTATTTATGGAGCAGCCTAGCTTTTCATAGAAAAATTTGAGTCAGAGTTTAGGAGAGACAGAAAATGGAACAGGGTGCTAATAATTGTCGAGGGTACTAATGCCAACCTAGAACTGAGCATGAAATAGAGGCAAAAGGATTCACATGACAACCTTTTAATGTATGTTCTGTAATCCATAGTCTAGAAGGGAAGGAAAAGAGAAAGAGAGAGAAAGGGAAAGAAATAAAGAACCTGCCATGGAGCAGGGCTGGGTTAGGGGGAGGGAACCGGGGATGTTGTTAGTGGGAGATGGGCACTGGTGGAGGGACGGGTGCTGAAACACTGTATGACCAAAACCCAAACATGAACTTTTTAATTGTATATCTTTTTATTTGTATGGAGATGGGCACTGGTGGAGGGACGGGTGCTGAAACACTGTATGACCAAAACCCAAACATGAACTTTTTAATTGTATATCTTTTTTTATTTGTATATCTCACGGTGGTATAATAAAATACTTAAAAAAAAAAGAAAAAGAAAAATTCAACTGTCTCACAAAGCCCTGATCTTACCTCTGGTGTGTGATTCTGTGGTTCACAGCATTTCTGAAACAGCACGGTTTCTGAAGCTTATGAGAACTTCTAATGTTAGTTACCACTCAACCTTTTAGTTAACACTTACTTTAGAAACTTTTTTTTGCTTTTTATGGTTCACCACAATTTAATAACGTTTGGACCTTTGCAGTTTGCACATACAGATAGCATGCGGGCCTGGGACGCGCCTGGGGAAGCTGGAACTCCGCTTTCCCCCGGCTAAGCTGACCATGGGGCTCCCGGGAGGACAGAAGGGTTTTGGGAATGGGCCCATCACCTCTGGGGGGTCCCGGAGGTGAGACTCGCCCCACCACAGTAGCCACCACCTTTGCTGTCCGGATGCTGGGATACTACCTCACGACCAGATTAACAGAGCAAAACCAGTTTGAGCCCAGGTAGGCAGCTCCCAGAAGTGGGAATCGCTGGGAATTCGTCAGATGGAGTCAGGGTCGGCCATTCCCCCCTCCATTTTGTCGAGCCTGGTGGCCCCGCCCAGGAGCTGCCCTGGGGCGACCAGCCATAGCATGCGGGCCTCGGACGCGCCTGGGGAAGCTGGAACTCCGCTTTCCCCAGGCTAAGCTGACCATGGAGCTCCCGGGAGGACAGATGGGTTTTGGGAGTGGGCCCATCACCTCCCGGGGGTCCTGGAAGCAGCCAGATGAGACTCGCCCACCACACTAGCCACCACCTTTGCTGTCCGGACCCTGGGATACTACCTCACGACCAGATTAACAGAGCAAAACCAGTTCCAGCCCAGGTCGCGCGCCGCAAGCCGCGCGCAATCCACCAAAATAGTGGAAACAGTAATGTCCTTTAATCCACTGCATTCCACGATGTGCAGGAAAGTTTGGCGGGAGGGAGAGATAGAGAGGAGAGAGAAGACATACAGAACCCGCCAAGTAGTTGAGGTGTGGGGGGGGGAGGGAGGTGGGGACATTGGTGATGGGAGATGGGTTTGGGTGGAGGGATGGGTGTTGGAACGCTGTGGAACCAGAACTCTGCATGAGCATCTTGCAATTCTATGTCTAAAATGGTGTAAAAAAAATTTTGGGGGGAAAAATTTGCACATACAAACAGACAGACACAGACAATTCACTAAACAGAGATGACCATTATATACACACATGCACACAAGCTTGAGCAAACAATTTGCTGTCTCTCCGACCAAGGGGGATACTTGAGGTGGGTGAAGGAGGACAGAACAGTCTCAAGAGCAAACTGAGCCCTGTAGGCCTAGTGAGACTATCCCCCTGTTTTGTTTTACCCTTCTGAGTTCTTCCAATCAGGTCAGGAAAGAGTTCCTTTTGTAGTAAGCCAGCAAAACCGAATTATGAATTTTAACATCTTAATCTAGCAGTACTGACAAACAGATGAATTCTTTTGGACTTCTGAAAAATGGCTCAAAAAAGAAATTTATTGGTTACCTGATTCTGTCCCATTTCTCCTGTAAAGAAGGGAATTAAGAAAGGGAAAAACACAACAGTAATTTTCACACACACAATTTCAGCAAACACATAAATTCTTACACTTTTTATTGGACCGGTTCTCTGCACACCTCTTTCTCTTATTCACACACACTTCTTTTTCCAGATCTAGATCCTTACTTGGTAGAAGCCCAAAGGGCGCCCACTTAGACTGCCGGGATGATATTCTTCAGGGACGTCTCCCGTAGTTGTTAACAATGGAGTCTCCGGAGTTGGTTCCAAAAGCCAAATTGCCTAGGGCACCAGATGAGGACTCCATCCTCCCAGATGAGGACCTAGTTCTCCCAATGAGAGCCTAGTCCTCCCAGAGGAGAGCGGCCAACCTCTCCCACCGCGGTCCCTGGAACCTAGTTCCGTCTCAGGGTCCAACTCCGCCAGATTCCTGCCGTAGGCAGATTCTCGAGAGGCCTTGGTAACTTCTATACCGGGTGGTTGTTTGTGAGTCCCACGGATAGCAATCCCGGACGAGCCCCCCAAATGTTAGGGTCCGGAGTTGCAAGTTCTTAGGAATCTCAAAGAAACCAGTCAGTAATGCAAAAAGGCAAGTGGAGTTTATTAAGCCAGCTAGCTGGGGTCAAGCTCTTAGGCACGCAGGCCAAGGCAAGACCCCGAGTAAGGGGAAGCTTTAGATTATATAGGCATTACTTGCATTATAATCCCCATGTACTTAAGTTAAAAAAAAATTTAAAAAAACATAACTAAAAAAACATCATCTTAAGTTGCACAGACAAGTGCAATATGTCTGTGCAATTTAATATGTCTCGGGATGTTTTAAATGTTAGTATGCCCTGCCCGCACCCAAGCAGTTCCCATAAATACCGCTGCTGTTTTTCTTTTGCCCAGATGTCCTTTCCAAGGCCAAAAAGGGGGGTAATGTCCAGCCCTCGGTAACTCTCCATAGCAATATGGAAGCCTTGTGGCTTATTAAGCCTGCCTGCCGCTTTTTCTTCCCTAACAGAATTACTCCTGGCGATGCTTTGGGGGACCCTATGAAACACCAGGGATTAAAAACGCCAGGGATTAAACCTAGGTCTGCTGCATGTAAGGCAAACGCCCTCCCCCGCTGTGCTACAACAACCTTTTGTTGTTGTTGTTGTTTTTAGGCCATGTCAGCTGTGCTCAGGGATCAATCCTGGTGGGCTTGGGGGACCCTATGGGATGCTGGGGATCAGGCCCAGGTCTGCTGCATGAGAGGCGAGCGCCTTCTCTCTGTCCTAAGCTCTATCACCATTTCCGGGCTTTCCAGCTTCTCTCCCACCTGGGCAAGGAGAGGGGGATGTCGTCTTGATTGGGGTCACACATGGTGGACGCCTGGGGCCACTCCTACAGAGCACGTGCCCAGCTCTTCCAAGCATCTCCCCAACCCCCAGATCCGCTGGTGTGTGGGGGGGCTGAAGACGGGGAACTCCTCAATGATTCCCAAGACCTTAGAGGCCTGGGCTGTTCCTCTCATGGATACCAGCACCTCCCCAACCATCTCCTCCCAGGTTTGGGGTCCCCTGGGTGCTGCCCCCAGAGTCTCCATGGCTTGGCCACGCTGTCAACATGACCACCCCTAGCGATTATGCCCAGGAATAGGCTAGAGATGTTGCTGGTCTCCCTGGAAACAGCTTCCCGGTGCAGCCAGGAAGGTGAGGCTAGAAAGGGCTGCATGCAGGTGGGAGGGCTGGTGCCCATCGCCAGCGCCCGGGGTCCCCTGAGCTTCCCTGGGGGTTACCCATGTAGGAGTAGACTGTGTGTGCCACCACTGTGGTTCCCCAAACCAAAATACCCAAAGACTTGTGACGAGTGTTGTTGGTATAGTGGTGAGTGTAGCTGCCTTCCAAAGACTTAAAACATCACCTGGGGCCGTAGGCGACAGGATAATGCAGAAGGTTTTCCTTGCATGTGGCCAACTGGGTTTGATCCCCAGCACCTCATATGATCCCCGAACACCAGGAGTGCTCCCTGAGCAATGGGACAGGGGTCAGCCTGTGCGTCGTGGGTGTGGCCCCAAAACAAAACAAAAGATAAAGAAAAAAGACATCATGATTCGCCCTGTCCCCTACCGCCAGTGTGACAGCCTCACTGGGCAGGCAGGTACCTGCTCTTGGGGCTCAGCGGAGTTCCCAACAGATACTGGGGTTCGGCAGGGTCCCCTGGCGCATTAGGAGCCCACGACCGCTCCCCAGTCAATGGACAAAAGAACTGGACCACAGGCTCTTTATTTTTTCTTTTTTTTGCTTTTTGGGTCACACCCGGCGATGCTCAGGGGTTACTCCTGGCTCTTCGCTCAGGAATTTCTCTTGGCAATGCTAGGGGGACCATATGGGATGCCGGGGATCAAACCCAGGTTGGCCACATGAAAGGCAAACGTCCTACCTGCTGTGCTATCCCTCTGGTCCCCTGGACCACAGGCTCTTGGTAGCCAGAGCTCTCCTCTCTCTCCCTCTCTCCTCCCTCTCTCCTCCTCTTTCCTCTCTCCTACTCTTTCCTCTCTCCTCTCTTCTCCCTTCTCTCCTCCTTTTTCTCCTCCCCAGTGAAGGCTGCTAGTTAACCCCTCCCAAAAGGTTGGGGCCTGGGAGTTGAAAGAAGTGACAAACTTTGACCCTGGAACAATGAGGTGTAAAAGCCCCTCCTTCCTAGGGCAATCTACCAGGGGACCTACCTCCAGAGATGGGATCCTGCCCTGGGGCTATAGACCTGCTCAGGACAAAGGCAGAATCCAGGCATGTTGTTTTCTCCTTTCCTTAGCTGGTAAACAATCATCTTAATAATATTTCTAGTCATTTTGTATAAACACAGTAAGAGAGACAGACATTCTTAAAGGGTGGCTTTTCCTGGGGACATCTCGCTATATATTCCAGATACATACAGTCCTCAGGCAGGTTAACCCCAACAGGGTCCTAAATCAGTTGCTTATCTTTGAGTTATGACAGAGTTTGTTCCATGACTTTGCTTTTAGCTTATTGTCTTGCTTATGACACTTAGTCTGTCCCAAGTTGAGGTCAGGATAGCCTACTCAAGGCTTGCCCTGAGTCCATCCAGTCCATGATAGGACCCTCTATTTGGGGCATAAGAACTAGAATCAATCTGAGGGGAACTGAGTTTTTAAGTTAGGGAATATAATGGATGCCCAGAAGTAATTTCAGAGTTAATTAACTCCTATATCACAAATAGCCTTCACTATCTCCCTATGTGGTAGATCAGTGACTTCAGCTGACACGGAGAGAAAAGTAAGGGGGGAAGGAATAGAGGTTTATTGGGGTGCACTCTGGGTGGACCCTACAGGCCTCTGGTGAGGCTGGGGTAGAGCCGCGCTCTGGGGAGAGACTGAATGGGATTCTTCAACTGTCTTGGCCAGGAAAAGGGAACCAACTAGAGTCAGTGAATTTAATCTGGCTCCTGTATCTGTAGGGGGTCGCTGTGGAGAAGCACAGAATGCGGCCTGGGAGCTTCCTGGTGCCAGGTGGGCTGTGAGCCCTGTCTTCACGCTGGGGCAAGGTGATCTCTGATTTGGGAATGTTGCTGTCTCATCAGCCAATTGCCGTTTGGTTCCGGCTGCCATTTCGTCCTCCCAAACTTCACATTGTGTCTATACAAAAGGACGTTGCTCTAACATAAGAATATGCAAAGGAATATAGGAAAGAGAAAACAACATTTCCTTACTACACAAACCCAGGGCTGGCAAGTCACTGCTCCTGGTTATGAGACAGACACCTGGGTAAGGGACAGACGCTGTGAGCAAAGGGTAGCCCAGTAGCCGCCATACCTGGATGGGATGGGGAGTTACTGGGACCACAGAAATAGTTATAATAATAATAATAATAATAATAATAATAATAATTATAATAATTTATTGAGGAACTCAAGCTGGGACTTCTCCCTGGGCTTGGAACCCCAAACCAGGCTAAAGGCAAAGCTTTTCTGCTTTTTGTAACAATAAGCAGTTGGTTAAAAAACAGGATGTATATCCCTTTCCAGCCCCTCGAGCTGTTGCAGGTGTGGCTGTGGTGCCCAGCTGTGTCAGCAGGGGGAAGACAGGAGACAGGCTGGTCTACATCCAGGGCTCTGCCCCGTGGGCTCTGGATGGTGGATGGTCTGACATAGAAAAAGACTGGGCTCCCTGGGATGAACCCAGAGCCACGGCAGAGCCTGGCAAGCTACCCGTGGTGTATTGGATATGCCAAAAACAGTAACAATAATGGACCTCATTCCCAACAAATGGAGATGTTACTGGCGCCCACTTGAGCAAATTGATGAACAATGGGAAGACAAGTGTGATACAAATGATATCCCTTTTACCTACGCCAGAGCAAGCAAAGCGGTACAGAAGCAGAACATGCTATCATGCTGAAATAGATGTGCGTTAGCTCAATTTTCATTGCTGCAATTTCCCAACCCTAGTTAGACATTACCTACATTGTGTTTTGGCTCCCGTAAGTTTTTCCTTTCTGCTAACTCAAGCCCCTGCGTTCTCTAAACCTTCCCTTCAACATTTCAGCCACTCATTTGCCTCCCCCTCCCCATATCCTGTTGGAACATCAGGTTCCAATTCCAGTCTGGCCCCTTCCAGAACCTTCTCCCAACCTTTCTGCTCTTCTTCCCTCTGAGGATTCAGGGGACAGGGGGGTTCCCCCCCACCACCATCTCTTCTAGGTCACCCCCTCCTCCCAGGCCCCCCCGGGGACTCCGCCTCTGCCTGCCCCTGTTTGCTCAATGCTCCCCTGCCCTGTCCTCTCATCCTGTTTGCTTAGTAAAATCTGTCCTGTGGGCCTGACTGAGGCAGGGCTGCAGGGAAACGTGTCCAGGAGCCTCGGCAGGATGTGGGCCCGGGGGGCTGCTTCTGTTCCTCTGCATGGGTGAGGCCTGGCCGGGAAGCTCCTCCTGAGGTTGGGGTGGGGGGACCCTGAAGGGGTGAATGCTGCGGTCCTGGGTGAGAGGTGCCGGATGCTGGGGCTGGTGCCTTGGAAGGTACAAATGCTGGGCCTCTAGGGGACTCTCACACATGCCCCCTGACCTGTCGGCTCCCACCCCCAGGCATCTGCCCACCAAGAAGGGGAGCAGGATGGATGCGGGATGTGGGGGTGGACCCAGGACAGAAAGGACAGGCCAGGAAAAGGGATCTGCCAGGGAAGGGCCTCCAGCTGTGGCAGGGGGTGAATCGAGGTGGTGGTGTGGACACTGCTGGGGAAATCTGGAAGGTTCTAGACACAGGGGAGCCTGTTGGGAAAATTCTGGATGATTCCAGACTCAGGCTGGCCACAGCCGTGAGGGGCTTTGCTGGGTGGCTGGAGCCCAACTGCTGAAGGTACTGGTGGACACGGAGTCCTGGATGTAGCTGAGATGGGGGGTCAGGGGGACCCCCGAGCTGGGGTGGAGGGGGCAGATGGGGACCTGCTCCTGTCCCTTGGACACATGGCCCTGCCTGTGCAGGGCATGGACCCAAACCGGGGTGACAGGACCCGCGAGATCCCCGTGGCTGGGGGTGCTGCAGGTGGACCCCCCAGAGAGTCAGAACCTCATGCCCCCTCTGCAGCCCCTTGACCTTGGCATCCTATAGTCCAGTGAGTGCGGGACCCCGGATTCTGTCCCCAAAGCCACCGGGAGTCGGAGCCCTGCCAGCCTCCGCCCTCCCTTCCCGCCTTCTCTCCCCACTTCCCCTCTTCTCTTCCCTTTCCTCTTCTCTTCCCAGATCTCCAGCATCCTTAAGGCGTGGATCCCCCCTGCCCCCCAGTTGGGGCTGCAAGCCCCTCATCCCTTCTGCTCCTGCCCAGGCAGGTCCTGGACCCAGCTCATTGGGAAGCCCCCTCACCCATGAGGGAGCCAGGAAGGGGGCATCGGGCTCAGTCATCAGGCTCAGTCATCTGGTTGGAGGTCATCCAACCTCTTCAGTCCTCAGGGCCCTCTCTCTGGACCCCAGAGTAGCCACGACACCAGGGGGCCTGTTCCCAGGAGCCCTAGCGCTGGTGGTAGAGACCAAAAGCAACAAAGTCCAGGCCAAAGTGATAGTCCAGCGGGAGGGTGTTTGTCTCGGGTTCAGTCCCCGCATCCCATATGGCCCCCAAGCCCACCAGGAGTCACCCCTGAATGCAGAGCCAGGACTAAGCCCTGAGTACTTCTGGGTGTGACCCCAAAACAAACAACACCAAAACCAAGCAACAAGATCCTTTCCCTGGGATTCTTCGGGGCTGGGGGTCACTCCCACGACACTCGGCCTGTGTGTGGTCCTGCAGTTTGGCGCACACAGCTCCCCAGCACTGGCCCATGCCCGGTGGTGCTGGAGGGTTGTGCGGGGTATCAGGTACAGAACTTGTGACTGAGCGTGTGCACGACACTAATCTCCCAGCCCCAGCCACTGACTCGGATATGTTATGGGGGACCCTGGTTGTAACCCCTCCCCACTAAGTAGCCTTGGCCCTGCCAGGAGTGACCCCTGAGTGCAGAGCCAGGAAGAGGCCCTGAGCATCGCTGGGGTGGCCCCAAACTAACCATGCTGCACACAGGAAGAGCGATGAGGAGGGGGTTGGAGGACCGGAGGCAGGGGCTGGGGGTGCAGACGTGGTGGCCTGTACCCCAAGGGCAAGAGGCAAAGGCCTGAGGCCTGAGGCCAGCTAGGCACTGGTGTGGGTTTGGAAGAGGGGCTACTGGGACTTGGGGTGTTCCTCCCTCTCCCAGCAGCCCTGCAGCTGATAAGCAACGGCAAGACATTCCAGAGGGTGGACGAGCCGCTGAGCTGGCCCGACGCCTTGCGCTCCTGCCAGCTGCACCACACGGACCTGGCCGACCTGCAGAGCATGAACAGCGTGTCCAGCATCCAGGCCCCTGTACAGCCTCACCAGCAGCACCGCGGCGTGGATCGGCCTCTTCTTCAACACGGCCACGCAGCAGCTCTCCTGGTCCAGTGGCTCCGTCTTCACTGCCCCCGCGTGTGGAGCGATCTGCCCTTCTTTGAGGCGGGCATCTGCGCCACCCTATACTCCACCCTGCTCATGCCCAGCCTGGGCGCCGACTCCTGCACCGCGAGGAAACCTTTCATCTGCTACTACGGTGCGCCCCAGGGCTGCTGCGGGCAGAGGCGGGTACGGGGCCGGGGTCTAAGCCCTGCAGCCACACCTCACGTACCCGTGACATCTAGATGAGAACGTGGGACATCGCCTCACCACCAGGCCCCACAGCCTAACCACCTCCCCGAAGCCAGGTACGTGCCCACCACAGGGCTCTGCTCTCTGTACCCCTGCCTGGGGGACACCCCCGCATGGCTGGCTTTACCCCAGCACCCCATAAAGAGCAACGACATGCTCGTTGTCCAGCGGGCCCAGACCGGAGGTGACTCCATCCGGGTGACCAGTCAGACATGGTGGAGTCCCCCGAGGTCCCTGCCTATTGGGTTTGGAGTGGCATGGCACCCTCTCCAGTCCAGAGGGTGACCGCTGGGCACAGCAGCTCTGACTCAGACCCTGAGGCCACTCCTCCTGGCTGACCCTTGACCCTCTGCTGCTCTCACCTCCTGGCTTCCCAAAGGGCTCTGGGTGCCCCCACAAAGGTCCAGGCAGGCCCCAGCACGGCCCTGGCACGGCACTGGGCACTGTGGTTGGGCCTGTCATGGGCTCTGCAGCCCTCCTTTTCTGTAAGATGAGGAGGAATGAGGGGCTGAAGTGGCACCAGCCCCCCCTCCCGGCTGGAAGACACAGGAGGCAACACCCAGTTGGGCAAACAGGGTAGCTGCCGGGTCAGGTCCCCGGAATCAATGCCTTCTCTTCTGCTGCCCGTGCCTGCCCTGGGCCACTTGCCAGGGTCACAGAGGACACAGGCCTGACCAGGCCATGCCGACCCATGCGCCCTCCAGCTCTCCTGACCCTGCGACCTTACCCTGAGTCAGTTCCAAATCTCCACAGACCCACATCTGCAGCACCCGAGGTCTAGACGCTGCTCGGTGTGTGAACGCCCCCGTGTCCACACATGGCTGCATTTTCGGCTCTGACTGGGGGTCCAGCTGGCATGCTCTGGAACTACATGGTTCTGGGCTTAGAACTGGAATCCCCCATGCAAGGTCCACTCCTAGTCCTCAAGCCCAGCCTCTCTGGCTGTGTGTCCCGTGGTGCTCACCGCATGGAGGTGACTCCTTGGTGTCCCACTGCATGGAGGCAATGCCAACTTTTCCTCCCTTCTTTCTCCGCCTGCCCTGCCCCCGTGCCCCCTGGGTCCCTGTGGCAGTGGAGGTGCAACTGGGTGAACGCACCTTCCTGCGGCTTTGAGTGGCTCCACACCTGGCTCGAGGCGCTGCAGTTCTGCCGCCGCCACTGCACGGACTTGGCTGACCTCCAGTTGCTGGGCGAGTCAGACAAGGACGCACTGCAGGCCGTCACCTCCAACAGCGAGGAGGCCTGGATCGGCCTCTACTTCAGCGCAGCCTCAGGGGCTCGGAGCTGGTCCAGTGACCTGGGGGACAGCGTCCCTGGCTGGCTGACGGTGCCCGAGATGGGCATCGGGCTGTGCGCAGGGCTGGGCGCCTACAGGAGCTTCGGGCTGCAGGTCTACGTGAAGAGCTGCTCCTCCCACCATCCCTTCATCTGCTTCTATGGTGAGTGACTGAGGGGAACCCAGAGATGAAGAACCTTTGGGAAGCTGGGCGGTGAGGAGTGAGCAGCTGGCTCATGGCTTAGCCACGAAGGGTGGCATCGCTCCACGGGCCTCAGGAGGGCAGCCTCCAACTGTCTCCCCTCCCTCTTCTCTCCCTCCCTCCTCTCTCAGCGGGCTCCTACCTGTGCCCTTGGCCCTGCCCCTCCCCACAGCCCTGCCCTGCCCACCAGCCCTGCCTGCTCCTCCAGCCCTGCCCGCCTCCCCACAGCCCTGCCTGCTCCTCCAGCCCTACCTGCTCCTCCAGCCCCCCCCCCCACAGCCCTACCTGCTCCTCCAGCCCTGCCCCTCCCAAAGCCCTACCTGCTCCTCCAGCCCCGCCTCCCCAGCCCTGCCCCTCCCACAGCCCTACCTGCTCCTCCAGCCCTGCCCCGCCCTGCCCCTCCCACAGCCCTGCCCCTCCCACAGCCCTACCTGCTCCTCCAGCCCTGCCCCTCCCCACAGCCCTGCCTGCTCCTCCAGCCCTGCCCCTCCCACAGCCCTACCTGCTCCTCCTCCAGCCCTGCCCCTCCCACAGCCCTACCTGCTCCCTCCAGCCCTGCCCCTCCCCACAGCCCTACCTGCTCCTCCAGCCCTGCCCCTCCCACAGCCCTACCGCTCCCCCAGCCCTACCTGCTCCTCCAGCCCTGCCCGCCCCCCACAGCCCTGCCCTCCCCACAGCCCTACCTGCTCCTCCAGCCCTGCCCCTCCCACAGCCCTACCTGCTCCTCCAGCCCTACCCCTCCCCACAGCCCTACCTGCGCCTCCAGCCCTGCCCCTCCCACAGCCCTACCTGCTCCTCCAGCCCTGCCCCCCCCCAGCGCCCTACCTGCTCCTCCAGCCCTGCCCCCTCCCACAGCCCTACCTGCTCCTCCAGCCCTGCCCCTCCCACAGCCCTACCTGCTCCTCCAGCCCTGCCCGCTCCCACAGCCCCCGCCCTACCTGCTCCTCCAGCCCTGCCGCTCCCACAGCCCTACCTGCTCCTCCAGCCCTGCCCCCCCCACAGCCCTACCTGCTCCTCCAGCCCTGCCCGCCCCACAGCCCTACCTGCTCCTCCAGCCCTGCCCCCTCCCACAGCCCTACCTGCTCCTCCAGCCCTGCCCCTCCCACAGCCCTACCGCCCCTCCAGCCCTGCCCCTCCCACAGCCCTGCCTGCTCCCCCACAGCCCTGCCCTCGCCTCCCCACAGATCCTGCCATTGGACATCGGACCTCAGCAGCCCTTCCTCTGCTCTTCCTGTCGCATGTGGGGACAACGCCCCTGGCCAAGCGCGTCTGCTTTCTCCCCTGTTCCAGCGTGTGGAGAGCGGCTCCCCAGACTTAGAGCTGGGCCAGGCACAGAAAGAGGGGGTCACTATGGGTTCCCCTGGCCCCATCAGCTGGGGAAGGCCCCCAGGCCAACAAGCTCCAGAGCAGAGCTCAGGTGAGGTGATGAAGGATGGGGTAGACCATGCGTCTGGGGCCCCAGAGGGGCATCAAACAACTGCAGCCCTCGGGGGAGCTGGAGCGAGTGCTGGGGCTCAGGGTGAGGCTGGGAGGCCAGTGACAAGCTTCCCCAGCATTTCCATTTCAGGGAGCTTAGGAGGCCCTGGACCCCTCCCGGTGAGACTTGTGTTGGGGGCACAGGGGGTAAACAGCCAGCCGGGCCTGTGCTCGCCCTCTGGGACCTCCCCAGACCCTGGAACCTGCTCAGCTGTGCTTCCCAGAGCCCCAGGGGAAACTGAGGCAAAGGGACAGCTCCCCTGGCCTGGGGACACAGATGGGTGGGGCTTGCCAGGTGGGTCCCAGCTTTTGGGGATGCGAATGAGAGGCAGTGGGGACTGGGGGTGTCTCAGCTCCTGGGATGGTTCGCATCCGAGCCAGGGAAAATGAGGTAGCAGAGGGGGGTTTGTGCCAGGGTTAGGGTCAGCCCTCCCAGGAGACGCGCTGTGTGGGGTCCCTGGGCAGTGCTGCTTCCTGCCCTAGGGACTCCTTCATTGGCCTGCGTCAGAGAATCCCCCCAGCCAGCGAGCCCCTGTGGGGCCTTGGTGCCCCAGGAAGTGCTCGGGACACTGGGGCTGCCCAGGTCCACCCAGCTGGAGCCCCCGGAGGGCAGCACCAGTCTCCAGGAAGCAGTGGGGACTCCTGGCAAGTCGGTGGCTTGGTGGACCGGTCCCAGACGGCCACATTCAGTCCATCCCGTGGCTCTGGAACCTCAGGATTGAAGGACAAGCCTCAGAGCCCCCTTACAGCCCAAGGTTGCAGCGTGTTGCCTGAGGGGCCAGCTCAGAATCCCACAGAGCACCCGAGCCCAGGTGACACTCTCCGGCTCCCAGACCTGAGAGGGTTGCAAATGTGCACTCGAGGGTCAGGTTCTGCTCCCCACATTCCTGTCCACCCAACAGGGGATTGTGCCTGAGCCGGCCCCCAGGAAAGACTAGAGTGACAGAAAATGAGGAAGGGGCAGCAGGGGGAAGCTCTGGGGGATACAGGCTAGAACGTGAACCCCATTTCCCTGGCAGAAAATTTGGGGACCCAGTGCAGGGCGGGCCTGAACCCCCTATTTGCCTTGACCACGCATCACGGTTTCCTTCCTAGCCCTGACCCGGCCAGGGGCAACACTGATGGCAGCAGCACAGCGCCAGCCTCTGGGGCTCACCAGCACAGCACCCCTGAGTCTCAGCCAGAGCCAGGTGACCACCTGGCCCCCAGTGCCCATGCCCGGAGACCGCCCTTTACGCCTCCTTTCCTGTGAAAGCCGGGGTGGAGGTGGGGGCAGGCTCACCCCAGAGGCTCGTCTCTCACTGGCCCCAGATTGACAGCACCTCATGTTTCTACTTCAGAATCCAGCAGCTGAACAAAGTCAGGGTCCATGGCCCAACTCTGGGCTCCCTGCTTCCTCTGTCTCGGGGTGCTCCTGGTGGTGGAGGGTTGGGAGGTTTTCATTGGTGAAGACTCAGAGCCCCCTGCATTCTCTCAGGGCGACACTTCGGCATCCTGAAGGCGGACTTCACCCTGGCAGCCCACGTGGACCCCGAGGAG
This sequence comes from Cryptotis parvus, assembly GCA_021461705.1. NCBI lineage: Eukaryota > Metazoa > Chordata > Mammalia > Eulipotyphla > Soricidae > Cryptotis > Cryptotis parvus. The sequence goes on from JAJIBD010031534.1 coordinate 36,498, forward strand.
AGCAGAGAGCAGCTTCTGCAAGAGGTGAGACTGGGGGAGCACAGGGACCGCCAATGGCAGAGCCATGGCCTGGGCGTGTCCGCCTAGCCCCCTGACCCACCTTGCCTCTTGGTAATAGGCTGGGTCCTGTGTCAGTAGTTTCTGGTCTTTTCCTTACTCTATCCAGCTCATTTTTTCTCACCCCCCTTTTTTTTGTTGGTTTTTGGGCCACACCTAGCAGTGCTCAGCCCTTACTCCCTAAGAGTCACTCCTGGTGGTGCTCTATGGGGTGCGGGAGATAGAACCTGGATCAGCTGCATGCAAGCTGCAAGGGCCCACCCTACTGTACTTTGCTTCAGCTCTCTTTTCCTGAGCTCTTAAAACAAGAACAGAAGTCTAAATCCAAGAACAGGGTTCCTGAGTGGTCTTGGTTTTGCTCTGATGAGTGGAGTGTGGAGCCTTGTGAGTCAGCAGATCGTATTGGGGGGTTATTAACATGGTGACACAGATGTGTACTGGGTTCACACCTGGATGTGCCTTAATGAGCACACAACACATGCCTGAGTCCTCATGTTAAATGGAAGCAAAAACTTAGAAATGGGCTGGAGCCATAGTACAGCAGGGAGGAGTTTGACCTGCATGCGGCTGACCTGGATTCGACCTCAGCATCCTTTTGTTAGGGTCCCATGTCCCAAAGACTGCACAAAGCACCGCCAGGAGTGATTCCCGAGTGCAGAGCCTGAGTAAGCCCCAGTCACTGCTGGGTGTGGCCCAAACCAAGACTCCCCATACCCCCCCACCCCCCAAGGCAAGGGCAAGTAGGGGCACAATGAACAATGAACACAGCATCAGCCATTACCACTGTTCGAACATATATTTGTTCCAGACCCATACCCCCTTCCTGACCCGACTCCCTCAATACTTCTAATATATCGTGGGCTGGCAGACTGCGGAGAGGAAGTTTTTCCCATATTGGCGATTGACGCCTCAGACCCCACGCCACGCTATGTCAGATACTAACCCGTGTTGCTGAGCCACAGACTTCCCTCTGGACCACGTGGCCACACTGATCGCTTTTCCAGCAAGGAAATTGCTCCACAGAGGAGCAATTGTACAGAGAATTGCTTCTGCCCGTTTTGTTACAAGCCAAGAAATGGCACCTCAGCCACATTTCGAGCTCCAGGATCTAGAAAGAATGATGTGTGTATGTGTGTGTGTCCATGTGTGAGTGTGCTGTGTGTGCACATGCACATTTCAGTGTTTGTACACGAACATGTGCATATATACATATTCATGTGTGCATGTGTAGGTGTTACAGGAACAGATGCCTGTTTCACTTAGGGTGCCTGAGCGTCCATGAGCACGCATGCACCTATATTTACGTATTTGCGTGTGTGTACACTTACAAGTGCCTCATGTGTTTGAGTTCATGTCTAAGGGGGAAAAGGACTTTGGAGAGCTTTGGGTGGTTTTCCTCTGGGAGAACAGAAATGATCTGATCTGGCCACCTAACACTGTTGTTAGTAAAATTCGGGAACGAGAGTGCAGCTTTTGAGGATGGCTCTGTATGAATCGGGGCGTCTAGGGGGCGGAGGGGAGCTGAACCAGAAACTGTCTTTAAGTCTTAGGGGACCATCTTGAGTACAGCGGGAAGGGTGTTTTCCGTGCATGCGGCTGATCTGGGTTTCATCCCTGGCATCCCATAGGGTCCTCTGAGCACCCCTAGAATTAACTACTGAGTACAGAACCAGGAGTAACCCCTGAGCCTCCCGGGTGTGACAAAAAGACAAAAAAACAAAACAAACAGTGGCTTTAGGGTCAGTGGCGGGAGAGAAGGACAAACGGGGCATGGTGGTCCTCCCACCTCTACTCCCCGGACTGGGGGGCATATGCCTCATGGGAGAACCTGACTCGACTTGGTGGTGGGGCAGGGGTGAGGCGTGAGGGAGGCCTGAGCACTCGCTCGCTCTTCAGTTTCAGCAGCCGTTCAGTCCCCAACAGCAGGAATAGGGAAGTCCGGCTGCAGCCTCCTAGTCTCGGCTTCTGGGACACGGAAGAGACTGGCTGTCCATCAGATGCTGGCACAGTCAGCGTGGGTGGGACCTGGAAGCCTCTTGGGAAGAGGTTTGAAGCAAAGCAAGGGCTCCACACCATGAGCGGGGCGGATTCTATCTACAGGTGGGCAGTGTACTCTCCTGTCCTGAGAGCTGGGCCGCCAACTCTGCCTGGGAGCCACCAGAGATGCTTGTTTTATTGGGGAACAGGCAGCAGGGGGTCTCAGACACCCCTCGTGTGTGCCCTCCATCAGACGAGGCCAAAGGTGGTGCTGGAGGGCAGGCTGGGCAGCAGATGGGAACAGGCCACTCCCAGTCGTGAGGGCCTGCGCCAGGGCCAACACTGAGCCGTGGCCCTGCCCCTCTGGTACTGCAGATCCACCGAGCCCTGCAGCTGACGCTGGGGTCTGTGCCACTGCGGCTGAAATGGGTGGCCCTGGAGGACGGTCAACAGTAGCACTCTGGGCGGGTCCAGGGTCGCTCTCCAAACCCCGCGCCTTCTGTGCTGTACTAGAAATGGCCTTCGCAGTTGATTCCAAGTAGAAGAACGTTCGCGTCTGGGACCTTGGCACTGTGGCCAAAGTCCTAGAAAATTATATGTATGCTGGAGCCTGCGCACCCCTGGGTCTGAGAGGGAAACAGGGCGACGGGCAGAGGGTGCTAGTGTGAGCAATGACCTTGAGGATGACAAACAAGAAGGAGGCCTCAAGCCAGCCCCCTGAACCCCACTGAGGAGGCTGGGGAGGGTGGTCGGGTGCCCAGCAGAGGTGTGGAGGGGATCTTCCTTCCTTATCCCTGCTAGGCAGGAATTTCAAAGCCTCCAGCTAGCAGAGCGCTGGGCGGGGGTGGGGGATGGGACACAGGCCTGTCTCGGATCTCAGCCTGCTCCGCTCACCTACAGTCCTCAGGGCTTTCCTCTCCAGCACCCCGGCATCCACATACAAACGGGAGGAGCTACATCAGAAACAGGAGCCTTGTCACTCTGAAATGTTTAAAGTTAAAGTTTATTTGTATTCTCCGTAGGAATATCAATAAAAGGCCTCAAACATTTTTTCTCTATCTGTACATGTACAAGAACTGTCAAAAAATTATTCACAGAACAAAAAATAAATCTTCTTTAGAACAAACGCAGGTTGTGAAATGTGGGGAGGGTTCTCATGGACTACGTGAGCTAAGTGCTACGGGCACAAAAAATATGGCTTTAAAAATAAAAATAACATCTCGGGCTGGGTCCTTCTGAGGGCTCTTAACTTGACATGAAAAATAAATTATTTGGAGCAATCATTGTTTAAGTTTGTGTGGGGCCCATAGGATCTTGGATGGAGAGGAAACCCACATCATACTGTGGGTAAAGCCATTGGAGGTGCAAGTGGCAGTGCCCCTGCACCTGACCACATCTCGAAACTCAGGATGGCCGCTGGCCGCTGAGTCATCTAAGCTTTGGGTGCACCGCAAGTGACACTTCCCCACGGGAATTGTGAAGGAACATAAATAGGGAATTTGCTCATAATAAATACCTGTACCCGCAGCAGGCTGGAGGCCCAACGACACGGGTGCTCTGGAAATCTCTAGAGCGACAGACACAGAGCTGGTCCTGAGTCCCTCATGAACACATTCTCCAGCCCACATGGGAAAAGAGCAAAAGCGGAGGAGGAGAACAAGGCAAACTGGACCGTGGGCAAAGCCCCCCCACTCTGCTTTGCAAAACACCCCAGTTAGCTGGGACACTCCGAAGGTAACTGAACAAGGCAATCAAGCTGCTGCTTTCTGGATCCTTATTATGACACAACCCTCCCGGCCCTGGTGCCATCATTTGAGACCTGAGGGTCCTTGGAACCAGGCCCAGGTAAATTCATCTCATCTTAGAGACACTCAGAGATAGCCAGAGATGCCTTGAAGTGTCTGGAGCCAGTTAAAGTCACACATGAGGCCCCTGAACCTACAACACTCAGGCGGGGAATGACTTTTCCATTCAGCTCAGGGCTGGCCCAAGACACCTACCCCGTCTCCCCTCAGGTCTGGGGGCACCCCAGAGCCAGTTCCCATGTGCCCCACGCCTCCCTTGTGCCTCCTCAGGTACCTTCTGGAACCGGGGCCACTTTCAGCTTTTGGTCCTCCTGGAACCTGAGTGTCCACAAGGGGCTCCAGTCAACAAAGGCGACTTCTGCCTTCCCGATGCTCCCCAGGAGGTACAAGGCCACCCCTGGACGCATGGGTGTACCCTCTGAGAGAGTGGGGCTCCGCATGCAGGTGCCCCACCCGGAGTGGTGAGAGTCAGGGCCCACAGGACACTGGCCTCCCAGTGGGGGAGGTTCTGGTGGACTCCCCATTCCCACCCGGCCCGCATCAGGGGCTAGACACAGAGCAGAGAACTGAGAGATTCTCAGCTCTGGCCTGACAGTGACACCAGTCCAGTGAGCAGGACTGTGTCTGGAACAACAGGGCGTTCTGGTGGTGGTGTCTGTGGTGGAAGGGGAGTGGCGCCCTTGATCCCTGACTCCTCCCTGCCCCATCCTGGCCACCACGCCTGCGGTCAGCCAAATAGGCCCCTGCAGCCATGTCCACTGCCCTCCCCTACCCCAACCAAACTCAGATCAGGGCTGCCCCACTCGGGCACGCAGGCCGGAGGAGGGAGCACAGGCCCCCTGCACCCAATTCTCTTCCCTTCAACCTCTTCCAAGGCCTGGGTACACACTTCTGGCCAGCTCACTCCATCTTTCTAAGGGAAGCTTCTAGAACAAGTTCAGAGATGGCAGCATTAGCAATAGAAAAACCCAGGAGACAAGGAAAAAAGACCAATCAAACAAACTCAGGGGAGCCAGATAGGACAGTGGGGAGGGTATATGCCTTGCACACGGCCGACCTGGGTTCCATCCCCAGCATCCCATAGGTCCCCTGAGCACCACCAGGAGTAATTCCTGAGTGCAGAGCCAGGAGAAACCCCTGAGCATTACCAGGTGTGACCCAATAAGTAAAAAAAAAAAAAAAAAGAATGAAACAACTCAGGAAATGATGGGCAGGAGGAAGCCCATGCAGGGCGGACACAGCCCCTTCCTCTCTTCACTCATTCCTGATTGACCAAGAGAGACAGATAACACTCAGGACATTCACACCTTGCAAGGGGGCTCTCCTAGACAGCGTCGGGTTCTCCCCATCAAAAACCGGGCCTCTGGGACCGGCACTCGTCCTCAAGGGTGGGAGATCAGACCAGGGCCCCCAGAAACAGTAGAGGGAAGATGCAAGTCCAAGCTTCCCGTGAAGACCACAGGACACCAAGAAATTGTTCTGGATCAAGACCAGCCCTGCTTCTTCCAGGACCACCCCATGGCGTGGTTACTCTGTTCTGCATTGCTTTTCCGTAGGTGGGCTGACCATCAGCAATGCCTCCATACAGGGCCTCTGTACAATGCCCCTGCCTGCCATCAGCAATGCCCTACATTGGGCGCCCCACAACACACAAGCATGACCAGATTTTTTGTGGTACCACTTATGAGGAATGAATGGAATGTGGCCGGGGTACAGAGCAACGCCCACGGGGTCAAGCCCAGGCTGCTCCACACTGCCCCCCAGACGGCAAGGGCCTGATTCCCTATTAAAAGTGACTCTGATGTCCGTGGGCCTTAGGGTAGAGGGAAGAGAAAAATCACCAGCCTGGGTCAAGAAAGTAGGCGAAAATTCCAGCATACGGGTCAGGGTGGGGCGAGAGGCAGGGCTGCTCCTGGCAGGCGTAGGGGGACCCCAAAGGGGAATGGAGGGCCAGGCCAGGCAGGTATGGGGTCAGGCTGAGAGGTGGGCTCCATTAGAGTCCCTGGACAGCTCAGAGTTCAGAGGGCAGGATGGGGTGGCTCGGTGTCTGCCCTGGCCCTCCTCTCCTCCTGCAAGACCAGTTTATGGGTATAGGCACCCCCTCACTCCCTCACAGTCTCCTTGGGCTGCAAGGTTGTTCCTCTCCTCTTTCCCTTAAGGTTCAGACTCAGAACAGGCGCTGGTGGCTTCTTTGACAATGGTTGTTGTATAAACAAGGAGTTAGATTTTAGGTGCTCTGGACGTGGCGTCTGAGCACGGCACTGGGGGGACGGATGTGTCGAGTGCCCACATATGATAAAGGTGTGTGTGTGAAGGAGGCTGAGTAAGGTATCACGAGCTTCCCTGGGGAACCCACATGACCTCACCCAGGCAGATTTAGCCACAGCCCCCGAGCTCAGCTCCTGGATGAGGGGGTCAAGAAGGAGTGGTCACTTCCAAGGGGAAAATGAGGGAGACACAAGCACCCGAGGGATCAATCTGCCTGCAACAACGGCTCAATCGGTGACTCAGACAGAAAGCAAAGGTCTCTCTGGCCTGTTAGCCCTTTTCTGAGAGAAAGGGGGCTGGTTTCTGACGGCTCGGGCCAGCATGTCAGCCCAGGCGTGGGAAAAACAAAGAGGGTGCAAAGAAGCGCTAGAGAGGAGACACACAACTATCCATTGCTTTGTAAACTCCAGAGGAAAAAGAGTTTCCTTTATTACAACCGGGGTCTGAGAACAGCTCCCTGGGGGACAGGGACAGAGACAGACCTCGGAAGGAGCGTGAGAGTGACCGCTTCCCCAAGGGCAGTTTTCAGGACAGCTCTTAAGAGTGTCCTTTGGAACATTCCAGAACATTCTAGAACTGTACACCCTCATCATCCTGGCTATCCATCCGGATCAGACCTGGCGGGGCAGGGGATGAACAGTTTTGTGTGGATCCTAACCCTGGCTTGTTTCTCTATTGGACAAGGAGGTGCAGAATGGGGCTTTTTAAAGCAGCAGACAATTCCTTGGATAATTCTGTCTTTCTGTGTCCAAAGCCCTCAGCTGCGCTCTCATACCCAAAGCCGCCTGGTCTGCACCGACCTGCCGGGCTCCCTCTACACACTTCGCCTCCGAAGTCCTATTGGCCCTTCCCTCAGCTGCCACAGTGCTTTCGACAGGGGGAAACAATAATACAAAAGAGCAATAATTAAAAAGGTCATCTACATTATTAGCCTCCTTCCGGCATATACACTGGCTGTACACGGCCCGGCCTTGCGTGCCCTACAGAGCTGGGTGGAGGGCAGGGCCACGTCCTTCCCTCTGTCCAACCATCCTCCATTCTGTGTCCTGCAGGCATCCTTGCCCCGACCATTCTCAGGGCCCACGCTGGGAACCTGGTGGAGGGGATGGTGGTGGGACACGGCCGTCACCTGGCCCACCCTGTCCGGCTCTCCTTGGTGGCAGTCAGCAGCTGCTGTTCCTGAATTCACCGCTCTCCGTGATGGAAAGCTTGGTGGGGTTGGTCGGAGAGACACCGCTGCGGGCCTGCACGCTGTAGCGCTCCTTCACCTGCGCCAACGCGCTCATCAGCCGGGTGTTGGCCGAGTCCAGGGACATGATGCGCTTTCTCCTACAACACACCAATGGGGGAGGGGGTTTGTGCATGTGGCGGCAGCCATGCGGCTGCCACCCAGGCATGCACGCAACCACCATGCAAACGGTTTGTTTCCACCTTTGCCCGCTCGCTCGTTCTCAGGCTCCATCTGCACTCTCCCTCCCTCCTTCTCGAGTAGGCCATGACGACACCTGCCTGGTGGGCGGAGGTGTCACTCTACTGGATCATTCTGGGTGCTTCTGGCCAAAATTAAGACATAGAAATGGGGACAGCCAAGAGAACAGTGCCAACCACACCAGCAGAGGAACAATTTGAAGGGGCCCCAGGGGCCCAAAGAGGGGGACCTCAGTCACTGTGTGGAGAGAACACGCAGTGGGTTCGAAATAGAAGCAACACAAGGTGACAGGGGACAGTGATCCACAAAGTGAGGGGCAACAGCGGGACATGTGTTTTGGGGGAGCAGAAGCAGCTGGGGCCAAGGGACCATGTGAATGTTAGGGGTAGGGGGACATGGGGATGCCGGAAATGCACACAGGGACACACACAGTAGCACAGAGCTCCTGGACCCATTCCAGCTCAGAGATGGAGGGGACCCCTCTGGGGAGGCCCCAGGGAGGCAGCAGCGTTTAATGGACTTTCCAGTCAACAAACAACTGCTTTAGCCCCAAAACTTTTTTTTTCTTTTGGGTAACACCTGGAGATGCTCAGAGTGACTCCTGGCTCTGCACTCAGGAATTATTCCTGGTAGCACTCGGGGGACCATATGGGATGCTGGGGATTGAACCCAGGTTGGCTACGGCAAGGCAAACATCTTCCCCACTGTACTATTTCTCCGGCCCCTACTTCCAACACTGACAAGCAACAATGGCTACTGAATATACACAGATTAAAAAAAATACAGGAGGAAAAAGGGAGAACTGCTCCCTTGGGCCCCCCACTGACAAGCTCAAGAAAAGTAGGTCCTCTGAATTCCAGCTTCTTTTCAAAAGGTTGTTCTTAATGACACTGAGGACAGACTACCTGTAAATTCTGGGTTTGTCTATTTTATATAAGTATCATCTTATACTTTACTGCGGTTCATCAATAAATGCTGTATTTAGAGGTGACTACAAGAGTATGCCACCCACACGGCAAGCCTAGCAAGCTTCCAGTGTCGTATTTGATATGCCAAATACCAGTAATAACTATGTTAGGTCATTCCCATGACCTAATATAATGGTTTAAGGCTCTTTATGTTCCTGAAGTGAGCAGATGCCCTTGGGCTCTACTAGCATGAGACAGGACATATGGAGATGTTACTGGAGCCCGCTCGAGCAAATTGATGATGAACGGGAAGATAGTGATAGTAACAGTGATATAAGTATATACCCAGGGTCATGCAAAAATGTATCGGGTGGGGGGCAGGGATACAGTACAGCAAGGGAGAGCTCTTGTCTTGCATGTGGCCAACCTGAGTTCAATCTCCAGCATCCCATATGGTCTCTCCTGAGCCATGCCAGGAGTGATCCCTGAGTGCAGAACCAGGAGTAACCCCTGGGCACTGCGAGGTGGCCCCAAACAAACATTGGGTAAGGGGTTAAAGAGAGCTCAGAGAACTGAGGACAGACTCTACATGTGGGGGCTCAGGTTCGATTCCCAGCACTGCCAGGAATACTGAGCACAACCAAGTATGACCATCCGCCCACCCCCCAAAACACCCAAAGCATATTGGCTAAAAACAGTGCGAGCAGACAAAGTTTAAGTCCTGATCTAAATGGGGGGTGGGGGAGGAGAGATTGGTTTTACCAAGATTTGGAGAGAATAGTCTGACTCCTAATCTTAGCTTCAGCTGCCGGCTGCGGTAGATCCTGCTGAAACCTTCTAGATGGGCACAAAGCCATCAGGCTGCAACCTCTATGGTGGTGAGTAACTCGTGGTCAAAAGAGCTCCCTAGGGAGAGTGAGTGCCAGGCTCAGAGGGGACAGCTGGTGGGGTTGCTGAGCGCAGGGCCAAGGAGAACCCCCCCCCCCCCCCAGCAAGCTCCTGTGGCCAGAACACACCTTCCTCTCTGGGGGCCCAGGTGGGGCTCAGGTGGGGGTCTGTGGGGGCACGACAGGGGGATGGCTCAGTTCCAACCAACAGAAACCTAGCTCACAATTGCTCTTCCACTTACAGAAATGCTTCCTTGTCCCCTGTAGGACAGAGCGGCTGGTGAAACATTTATGACCAGCATTAGCGATTACTTTGATTGCTATTGAATTGGGGGCTGGGCCACTTCCGGTAAAGCTCAGGGCTTATTCCTAGTCCCTTGCTCAAGGATCTCCCAGATATTGCTTGGGGGACCCCTGCAGTGCTGGGGACTGAACTGGGGCTAGCCGCAGGCAATGTAAGCAAGCTTAAGCCCTGTTCTTTCTCTCTGGCCCCTCATTTCAGAATTATTAACTAGCCACTGAGCTACCATAAGATGACTCTTCCCTTGGGGAGGGTTAAAGGACAGGAAAGACTCAAAGAAAGATCTGCAAAGCTTTTAAAAAAATTATGGTTTATGGGGGCCGGAGCAATAGCACAGTGGGTAGGGCATTTGCCTTGCACGTGGCGGGTCCATGCCGACCCAGGTTCAATCCCGGCATCCCATATGGTTCCCCGAGCACTGCCAGGAGTAATTTCTCAGTGCAGAGCCAGGAGTAACCCCTGAGCATTGCCGGGTGTGACCCAAAAAAGCAAAAAAAAAAAAAAATTATGGTTTAAAATAATGACAGCTGGAGTGGGGAGTTTGGCTTATACATGACCAATCTGGGTTTGATTCCTGGCATCACATGGTCCCCTGAGCATTGTCGGATGCAGCCCTGGGGAGCTCCCCAGCTTCTCCGGGTGGCTCAAGTGATCCCCAGCCTCACAGTGTGATATTCTTGGGCCCTGCAAGCTCTACTGACCAAGAATCACTGGTGACCTGGTGTCCTCTACCCCAAGGTCTCCTGAGCATCACTTAGGAGGCCACCCCACCCCTGCCCCCAAAGACAATTAATTGCAGCTGATGAGTTTACTGGGTCACACACATAGACCAGACTTTCTTTACACAGAAGCAAGGGATCCAGAGATAAGCAGGACACACACACCCAAGCCCAAGGCTAGGAATGAACTCTAAATACAAAAAGCTCTCCCTTTCTTAAAATGATCTAAACAGAAAAGATATTTTAGTGTTAGAATAAATTATAAGGTTCCAATACTAAGAAGCACAAGATTTGCCAAGGTTGAAAGCTCCAAATGAGGCATTTATAAAAAATAATTTGTTTCTTAAAGCGCTAAAAGAGAGCCGGGGTGGTGGTGGGGGGCTTCATTTACTATCTCCCCGAGTAAGGAGCAGAGTGAAGCACCCGCACTCCAAACAGGAGTTCCAAAGGGAGAGATTACTGCTGTCATCTTCCTGACCTTCGTCCCTCCAGCCCTCTCTCTCCAATTCAAACAAAAGGAAGAGTCAGACCCGAGGGGGCCTTTGGGGAGTGAGGTCCAGTGGCGAGGGAGGCCTGGAGCATGGAGCCAGGCAGGGCCATCCGTCTGTACCCACCGGGCTGGCTCCCGCACACAGGGGCAGGAGATGGAATGGGCAGGAGGCCAGTGCACGGGGTGGGCAGCAGAATGCTCAGCTAGAGGATGGACAGGGTCTACTTGCCTGCTAGGACAATCTCATCTCCATTTATGACCTGTAATTTAACAAGCGGAGACATCACTCGTCGGGGAACATGGCCGCAGCGGGGCTCCTTCTCTGCTCTCCCTGTGGGACACGGGGGACCATGTCGGGGCTGCTGGTGAAGCCATGACCCCAAGTGGCTGTGCTACATGGCCCAGGAGAGGGCAACAACCCACAGGAAAGGGTTGGCCCAGAGGGAGCCAGAACCAGGCGCACAGGCGGAAGCAGACTGAAGAAGAGAGGCTGCCATGGGCTCAGAAATGGCCTTTCCCACTAGAGACGCTGAGGGGGAACGTGGTGCAGGGAAAGGGTGGTCCTCCTCCTCAGATGTGACCTCAGGACCCTCTGTGGATTCTCGAGGGAGCCACTGAGGCCCCGGCTGGACTCGAGTCTAGGATGCTGTATGGGCAGGTGGGGCAGGTATCTGGTCACTGGGTCAGCCTTGGTGTAATCTAACCAGCTAGCCGGGCACAGTCCTTGGGGAGTGGGCAGTAGGAGCAGCTAGACATGGACCTTCCAGAGACTAACCTGTCAGATGGGGTTCCACCAAACCAGTGCAGGGGATAAAAGTTCTGGGAAGCAGATGCCAGCTAGGGGAGTTGCCTCACTCCTATGTGCCCCCTTTTCTCTCATTCCGAAGCTCAGTTTGGTGGCTCCTGTCTTGCCTGATGCTGGAGCCTGGACGTGTGTGGCCCTGTCCCACCTTTGCCCCCTGTGCCCATAGTGCTGGTCACTCCCTACCCTGCCTGGCTGTCAAAATAGGGTGCAGGTGGGGAGAAGTCCTCAGAGAGGAGGGGATGATTGGCGACCAGGAACAGGAGGCCAGGCTGATACTGCTCAGGATGGACAAGTCTGTGCGTGGCACCCAGCCAGTCCCTGCCCCTGCTGCTCACTACACAGCCCGGAGAGGGGTGACCCACCACCCCACATCTTTCGAAACTGCCTTCACCCAGCTATTTTCTTGAAGCCTCTGAGTGATTCCACCACCGCAGAGGGAGATGCATGACCCCTGCTGCCGGCCTTCCCCACCCTGGGGCCCGCTCAGAAGTATGTCTGAAAGAGCCAGGTCAGGGAACCCCATGGGCCTTTGTCCCGACTCTCAGGGTGTCTAACTATCAGAAACCAGAGTCCACAAGTGTAGACGCTGGCGGCCTTGCTGATGGTGCTCACGGTACCCCAGCTCCAGCCCCTGACTCTGGCAGGGAGGCAGGCGGGAGGATGCATCTGTGCCCACGGCTCAGAGGCAAGACCTGCCATGGAAGGGACAGAGCAAGCAAGCTGGGTGGTCTGCAGAGGGGACACGCCCATGTGCCTCTCCATCATGTTTCAGAAGCTGAACCCCAACTTCTGCCCCTCAGGAGGAGCTGTTGGCTCATAGCCTGCCCTGTGTCTGGGTCAGCAGGCAGGGCACTGTGGATGGGCTGACACAGCCAAGCAATGGGAACTGGGGTGACAAGTCAGACACATGCAGGGGGACTGGTTCCCCTCCACCAGACTCCGACCCACGGGGCCCCCTCATGCAGCAGGTGGAGAGCTGAGCCCTTGGCCACATCCCTGGCAAAGGGGACGGTCTCCCAGGGAGGCCACCAGGTCACAGATCCAACCCATGGGTCTTGGAAGGTGATAGGGGCATGTCCCAGCAGCCCGCTGGTGGTAAGGTGGGACCCGTCACCCCACACACACTCACCTGAGCATCGATGATCTTCTGCTTTGCGTCGATCACTGCCTGCATCTCTGCGTGATCCTTCTTCAGCTCCTCCTCCACCGCCATCAGCCTGCAAGGCAGGAGCCGGTGCTCAGGGTGCAGCCCCCTACTCCCACACTCAGCACAGGCCTGTCTGTCCACCCCCACCCCACTCTTCTCCTGAGACAGAACCCCACACCCCCAGCCTCCTTCCTGCCCCTCCCTCGGCACAGCTTATCCCTCTTGAAAACCTCAAACCAGTCCCCAGAAACACTAACTGTCCTTCCCCTCCCAGCCGGTGCACACATGCTGCAAAGCGCATGTCCACAAAGAGTGCGAGAGCAGAGATCTAACCACCGGGCTGCCCCGCCCGGCCTGAGAGCACTGCTTCCTCGCCGTCCACTCATCGTGTCCCAGCCAAGTCACTCCAGGAAGCCCGAGGTGGGCAAAGGTGCCAGGAACTCAGGGCCAGGGGACCACACCTTTCATTTTCAACAGACTGGAACCTCTGGGGCCTGTGCCCTGGCCTGTGGCCCCAGAGGCAGCAGAGGGCCAGGGACTGGCACCTCCAGAGAGATCCCCATGCAAGCAAAGCTCATGGCCTTAGGCCAGTGGCTTCCTGGATCTGTGTGTGTGTGTGTGTGTGTGTGTGTGTGTGGTGTTTGTGTTTGGTTTTGATGGGTTAAAGGAGCAGTAACACTAACTCTGAGGTCAGCACTGTGGTTGTTGACTCAGGGCCACTGGGGAGGGTCTGAGATGCCCCTGATATAGCTGATGGTCTGTGAGAGTGTGGAGAAAGGGCCTCCCTTGCACTGCAAACCTCTCGCTCAGTGAAACTCCCCTCCATGTCTCAGGACTCTGTGTGAACCATGTTAGCCGTGGACAAGGAACACGTGGCCCTGAGGGGCGTCACAGGTGTGACCTGTGCCAATGCTGAGTGATGGCAGGGAAGCAGGAAAGGAGGGGATGAGCTCTCGGCTCACGGGGGTGGCGGGGCCATGACACTGGGGGCTGGTGCCCACCTGCTGATGATGCCCTTCATCTGGCTGTCCTTCTCCTCCTGCTGCCGCCGCAGCCGCTCCCCTCGCTCTCCTCCAGCCGCGCCCTGTACTCCAGCAGCAGTTTCTGCATCTGCTGCTCCTGCACCAGCAGCCGCCGCTCGTACTCCTCCAGGCGCCGGCTCGACACGCGCAGCCGCTCCTTCAGCTTTGCGATCTCTTGCTCGTACTGGGGTGGGGAGAGAGGCCCATGGGGCACTGGCCCCTCTGAGATTCCCTCCCGAGCCCTCTGGGGCAGCCGCATGAAAGCTCTACCACCCACTGGCCTGAGCCCTGGGTCTCTGCATTGATGGCACTGGGCTCTCTCTCTCTTATTTATTTTCTTTTTGGGTCACACCTGGCAATGCTCAGGGCTTACTCCTAGCTCTGCACTCAGGAATTACTCCTGGAGGCGGTGCTCAGGGGACCATATGGGATGCCAGGGATCGAACCCGGGTCGGCCACATGCGAGGCAAATGTCCTCCCCGCTGTGATATCTCTCCAGCCCCAGCTCTGGGCTCCTGAGGGTCTTGTCTCAAGTTTACAATCACTGACCAGTCCTCCTGGCCCGTTTCTCCTGGGCCAGGGTATTAGTCTCATACACTTCCCCCCACCCCCCAACCACGAAGGGTAGTTAGGATAGAGAAGGGACCTGTATGACAATAATAGTTGGAATGATCACTTTGGACAGGAACTGAGTGTTGAATAGGTAAAGGGATATACATGACAATTTTCCAGCATCTGTATTGTAAATCCTAATGCCCAAAAAGGGAGAGAGAGAGAAAGGAAGAAAGAAAGACAGAGAGAGAAAGGAGGGAAGAAGAAAAGAAAAACACAGCAGATAGGGCACTTGTCTGGCACATGGTCAGCCCAGGTTCATGCCCTGTATGGGCCCTGACCTTGGCCAGGAGTGATCCCTGAGCACTGCTGAGCACAGGCGAAAGGACAGTGTCACTGAGCGCATGGGGAGTCTGGACTTGGCTGGAAAGTAAATAATCAAAAGAAACATGAAATGCTCGTGTAAAGGGGAAAGAAATGAGCTTGTGGAAGGATCTCGGCAGGAAGAGAGGAGTGCCTGCCCAGCTGGATGGACGTTCCTGTGGGTTTCGTGCTGTCCTGGGGGTACAGAGGTTCAGCCACAACAGTGGGTGTGAGGAGGGGACGCGTGCCTTAGACAGACAGAAGGAGGGAAGGTACCTTCTCGGCGTGCTTGGCTTCATCCTGGGCTTGCTCTGCTTCCTCCGCATCCTCTTCATACTGCCCGTTGTTGAGAACCCAGGCCGCTGTCCTCTCCACGGGGGACATGGTAGCCGAGTCCACAGGCGACTGCACCTGTGTCAGAAGCACAGGCTGGTGTTTCCCCAACAGCCTTCTCTGGACTCAGCTAGTCTTAGGCTACAGAAGCGGGAGCGAGTGTTCTAGCCCCCTCTAACCCTACTCTGTTTCTACCCCCACTCTTGGCTCCAGGCTACAGTTCCATACAGTGGGGAGCGAGAAGAGCCACCTGCGGAGAATAAACCATTCTGCCTACTTGCTAGCAAGCATCACATAGAAGGACTTGCCCTTTCTCCCTCCAAACATAGTCTGAGGTCTTAAAAACGTGTATCTCGAGCCAGAGAGATAGCACAGTGCCCGCCTTGCATGCAGCTGACCCTAGCTTGATCTCCGGCACCACATATGGAGCCCCAAGAGGAAGGATCCCTGAGCACAGAGCCAGGAACAGTCCTTGAGCACCATTAGGTAAGGTCCAACATCCACCCTGTCTCCCTGCGTGTATGCACACACGCACGCACACGCCACACACACACGCACACACACACAAAACCCCAAAACTGTCCATCTACTCAGTGATCCAAATGACATAATAAAATCACCACAGCAGAATGAGAGGCTGGGTCCCTTGAGGGCTGCCTGCCCAGGTGAGGGAAACACCTGTTGAACCCAGAGCTGATGAAAAGAGGGGCAGAGAGTGCCAATGAGCACACAAGGCCCGAGGTGTCTGATTCTAAGATAGAGGTCCACAATCTCAATTTTCATGCAAGTCACTCAAAGAGCAAACAGGTGAGGCTGCTCACTTCCACACAGTCCTAGCTCTGTGTTTTGTACTGCTTGGGGCCACACCCAGCAGTGCTCAGGGCTTACCCCTGGCTCTGCACTCACAAGTTATTCCTAGCAGCACTGGAGGCACCGTATGGGAAGATAGGGATGGAGTCTAGGTCAGTCTGGAACAAGGCAAGTGTTTTCCCCACTGAATTATTGTTCCAGCCCAATAGCAAAAGTAAAGATAGAATCTGCTGACTTTGTTTTTATATTTCTTTTCTTTTGGGGTCACATCCGGTAACACTTGGGATACTCCTGGCTTTTCTCAGAATTACTCCAGGAGTAATTCCTGAGATGCCGGGATCGAACCTGGGTTGGCCACATGCAAGGCAAATGCCCTAACTGCTGTGCTATCGATCCGGCCCCAGAATCTGCTGACTTTTGATACTTACATCTCAATGGAAAGAAACTGGTAACAGGCTTAACAGTCATCAGATTTGGGAGTGATTTTCAGAGACATATGTACAAAAACACTGTGGGGATATTTCTTTCTCAATTTTTGGTTTTGGGGGGCATGCCTGGTGGTGGTGCTGAGGTTGCTCCCAGGGGTGCTTGGGGGAACCCTGTGATGTTAAGATCAAACCCTGGGCTCCAGCCCTTGGGGCTCTCCTTGGCCTTGGAGCATTGTCTATTTTATCCTTTCCTTCTTTCTTTTTTTCTGGGGTGGGCCAGACCTGGTAATACTCAAGGTTTACTCCTAACTGCACTCGGGGATTACTCCTGGCAGTGCTCAGGGGACCCTATGGGATGCCGAGGCTTGAACTTCTCCTTTCCTTTTATTTTTCCTTTTATGTCTTCTGATATTATTATAGTTTAGGTAATGTGTATACAATGGTATCAACATTTGTAGTTTTGATGTATAGTCTGAAAGTTTAGAGAAGTAAATAATCTGTTTTATAGATCACAGTATTGATGGAAAGAAGGCTGCCTGTCTTGGCATACAGAAGTAAGTGTGAATGATGTAGAAATCCCTCGCTTTTTTGGGGAAACACAGCCGGCAGTGCTCAGGGGTTACTCCTGGCTCTGTGCTCAATGGACCACATGTGGTGCTGGGGACTGAACCAGGGCCGGCTGTGTCCAAGGCAAGCGCCTCTCCTCCCTGTGCTATTGCTCCGCCCAGAAATCCCTTCTTTAAAGCCATTTCTCCACTGTAGCAAGAAACATCTAAATGTCTTCGATTTCTGCCTCCAATTCTGTCAGGTCTGTTCTCTTCACTTCACCCATTCATAATCCACTGCATCATTTTTTTTTCTCACACTTGTTACCGAGAAATTATTATCATCTCCTTAAATAAGTAGGGGGCAGGGGCTTGAGGTATAGCCGGCTGTGCTCTGGGCTTACTCCTGGCTCTGCATCAGGGATCACCCCTGAAGTGATTCAGGAGAGTATCTGGGGTGGTGGGAAAGTGTCCAGATCAGAAGCGTGCAAGGCAGGTGACCAACCAGCTGTACTCTCACTCTAGCCCCAAGAACTGGTCTGGTTTACTAAATCCTTATGCTAAGTGCAAATACATGCTCGCCCCCTACTGACGTTTACGGGCAAAGCACAGAAAGATCGCTTAAGTATTTTGCATCTGGTTTAGCAGTCCCAAGAAAGAGTGGAGGCTTTTAGTGGCTAGATCCATCTGCAAGAGGACAGACGCTGCTTCGAGAGCACTGTTCAGACACAGTACTTAAGGGAGACATCTTCCTTTTTAATGTATGAACTGATGTCTGGGGTCACATGGCAGAGAACTGCTCATCTGAATTCAATGAACATCCTATGAAAACTCAGGCCTTACTGCTTGGAATCAGTTACCCTAAGGCCACTGATTCAATGGTATTATTTATATACACTCACACATATGTATGAACTAAATATATACAAAAGTGTGAATCACTTAAAAAATATCAGCCACCCTGTCCCCTGCTTCTGGAAGCCTGTGCTGCGCGCCCACATCTCACAGCCTTACACGTAAACTCATGGGCCTGTTCTGCAGGTCCTGGAATTCCTGCATCTGTAGACACCCCAGTTCCATAACAATAACAACCCAGAGGAGCAGCACAGAAGCCAACTGAGCTTAATACATGAAAGGAACACAGAAAGCCCAACTGCAAGGAAATACTTAGTCCCTTCAGACCTAATGATCCCGTTGTGAGGTAACAGTTTGCACACTTTTTTTTTTTTTCTTTTTTGGGTCACACCCGGCGATGCTCAGGGGTTTCTCCTGGCTCTGCACACAGGAATCACTCCTGGCGGTGCTCAGGGGACCATATGGGATGCCGGGGATCGAATCAGGGCCGGCATGGGCCGGCCGCGGCAAGGCAAACACCCTACTCGCTGTGCTATCACTCCGGTCCCTGCACACTTTTTTTTTAACCGAAGGATATTTCAATAATTCATCAGCCATTCAGCTGTAACAAGCAATATAAAATATTTTGTGCCTGCTTAAAAAAAAAACCCCAAAAAATCCAAATAGAGGCGGAAAGGGGTCAAATGTTAATTAAACCCCCTAAAATCCCATGTCTGTGAACAGTTTCCCTCAGATTCCCTTTGCTTCCTCTTCTCTCGATGAGAAGATTCAGGCCAGTTCAGCTGCCAAAGGCGGCAACAAGCTTTCCTGTGAAGATACAGATGGAATCTGCATGGGACAAAGCTAGTGATAATTACGGCTGCCCAAGCAACAATCCCTGCACAGAAATCCTGGAGTTTCAGGGAGGAGATAATTTCCCCAAACACGGTTCAAAATTAAACTATGTAAAGGAATCTGCCTTTAAGAAGATAAAAAAGTGCTGAGCATGAGGGATTTCCGAGGCTTCTGGGAACAAGAGTGAAGCAAGCAAGAGACTGAGAATGGGACAGGGTGGCCAAAACCAGAGTTGGAAAGAATAAATCAAGCTCTTTAGCAAGAGTCAATCAAACACAAGGATTTCTGCTCCTGCTAAAATCACATGCTAGGGGCTGGAGTGACAGTGCAGTGGTAGGGACCTGCACATGGTAGACCCAGGTTCCAATTCCGGCATCCCATATGATCCCCGAACACCACCAGGAGTAATTCCTGGGTGCAGAGTCAGGGGTAACCCCTGAGCATTACTACTGTGACTACCTGACTAATGAAATTACATGCTAAGGAATCTTTAAAGCTATGTAGGGAATCTTTGAAGCTATCTCATGACAGAAGACAGGGACACATTCCCGTTCCTGCTTTCAGTTCTGAACTGAGTGTTGCCTGGATACTGCATGCATTCCCTGTACCCTGCCATCCTGGGGACCCTCATTTGCTCAGAGAAAATGCTGCAGCCCCATGTCTATTTTCCCGCTGGAAAAAGTGGTCTCAATGGGCTGGAGTGATAGTACAGCGGGGAGGGCGTTTGCCTAGCACACAGCCAACCTGGGTTAGATCCCCAGCATCCATATGGTCCCCAAGCACCACCAGGAGTAATTCCTGAATGCACAGCCAGGAGTAACCTGAGTCAGGTGGGACCCCAAAACAAAGGAACAAAATGGTCTCAATGATGCACGCACAAAAAATGAGTTCATGCAACGCACTATGACTGAGTCCGCATGGCAGGCCCTGGAGCACGGGGTGGCAGGTGGAGGAAAGGACTTCTCTCTTCTCTTCTATATCTGTGCGAGTGGAGGCCTTGGACTTACCAGTTCCTTCCTCTCTGCCAATCGGATAAACTTCTGTGCCCTGCCTCAGTCTCAAGGCTCTAGCGTGCTCTAAGTCTTCCATCTGTCACGTCCCAGTACTCCATCTCTAAAATCACTGAGCTGCTTGCCCTGTTCCCCCAAACATCAGAATTCTCTAAAAGTTGATTCCAACTGTTTATAGATACAGATCTACAATTAAGGTGTGAATGCCTGATACCTTTGTAGCACACGAATGAAATGCATCTCTGAGACATGAAGAGTGATTATTATTATTATTATTTTTTATTTTTATTTATTATTATTATTTTTTTTTTGCTTTTTGGGACACACCTGGCGATACTCAGGGGTACTCCTGGCTCTGCACTCAGGAATTACTCCGGGCGGTGCTCAGGGGACCATATGGGATGCCGGGAATGGGACCCGGGTTGGCTGTATGCAAGGCAAATGTCCTACTCGCTGGACTATTGCCCTGGTCCCCAAGACTGATCTTTATCTATCTCTATAGATCCACAGACAAATGGAAATACACCTTATGTTTACTTTCTTTTCAATGAAGAGGCTTTTATCCTATTCAATGAAAGTAAAATGTCAAAGTGGTGAAGTTTGGGGAAGTACTTATGTATTTTCCTTTGATAAGAATCTTATTAAATTAAAAATGCTTATTAAAGTCTAACTGGTGAAGTGTGGGGAAACACAAGGAAGTGAAAATGAAAAATGTAAGGAAGAAGGGCTTCCCTCCTCAGGAGATGCTGGATAGCAAAGCGTGGTCGGGGTGCTAGTCAAGAAGCCATTGGGGTGGCTGGGTTTCCATCACTTCTCTCTGGAGATGCTAAAATTCTGATCCCTTTTTACTGAATTCATTTATATTTTGTTTTGGGGGCCACATCCAGCTGTGCTCAGGGCTTTTCGCTAGCTCTGTGCTCTGGCAGGTATTGTTCCTGGCAAGGTTCAGGGACCCATATGGGCTGCTGAGAATCTGCCACATACAAGGCAAGCATCCTGCCTGCTAGATTATTGCTCCAGACCTTAATTTACTTATTTTTGGCTTCTGGGGTCACACATACTCAGGAGTGTGGTCACACATACTTAGGTTCTGCACTGAGGAATCACTCCTGGTGGTCTTGGGGACCATATGGGATACTGAACCCTGGTTGGATGTGCAAGGCGAGCCCTCCCAGCTGGACTACCGCTCTGGTCCCCGGCCCTGCTTTAATACATGGTTGCTGGTGTGTGCCCTGTGGTTCACACCGAACGCATGTTAACACAAAACAAAGTACTGGGTCACTGAATGAAAGGAATAACTACGAGTAGGGATGAGTGGAGGCTCCTGCTCGCGGAGAAATGCACCGTGGGGGCTTTGGTGGGGAAATGTACCGTGGGGGCACCTCCCACCTGGGGTCCTGCAGACCAGAGCAGCTGCCAGAGGATTTGCCCGTCTCAGGCTGCCCTTTTCAAAGGCGATGACTCCAATGCTATCTCCATGTATCTGTAGCTCATACACACTGCAGTACATGTGCACCTGTCAGGCTCTTTGTTTGTGCCTCCAAACGTAACTAACACAAGACTGACTGGAGGGTCTGTTCTTTCATTAGTGAAGGAGGAAAGTGTGGGCAGGGAATGCGGACCTGGCTGGAGCCCGCCCCAAAGTCATGTAGTTCTTGTTTATTTCATTTATTTTTTTGCTTTTTTGGGTCACACCTGGCAATACTCAGGAGTCACTCCTGGCTCTGCACTCAGGAATTACTCCTGGCAGTGCTTGGGGGAACCATTTGGGATGCTGGGAATGGAACGCGGTTGGCCATGTGCAAGGCAAATGCCCTACCCACAGAACTGCCGCTCAGGCCCTTCATGTAGTCCTTGTAACCACACAGGGTGCCACCCCCACATCACTGCCACAGAAGGGAAGAGTGGGGGAGACAGACGGGTGAGAGGCCTGGACATGTCTGCAGACTGGGAGCAGCAGGAGTGGGCGGTATGTGTGGAGGGACACTGGGGGTTACCATGCCTCTGACCTCTCTTGCGTCCCCAGGCTTTCAACACTGCACCGTTGTTTACTTCCTAACCATTTCCAGGAAAAGGCACAGGGGAGCAGGCCTGCCCAGAGGGAGCTGGGGAAGGAGCGGAGCACAGGTGAGCACAGGTGTGTGAAGCTAGCCACAGAAGGCAAAGGCAAAACCCAGGAGGGGGCTGGAGTGATAGCCCAGCGGGTAGGCACGCTGGCCGGCCCATCCGGCCAGGGTTCGATCCCGGCATCCCATATGGTCCCCCGAGCACCGCCAGGAGTAATTCCTGAGTGCAGAGCCAAGAGAAACCCCTGAGCATCGCCGGGTGTGACCCAAAAAAGCAAAAAAAAAAAAAAAGTGGTCTTTGGGCCGGAGAAACAGCCCTGCAGGTAGGGCGTTTGCCTTTGCCTGTGGCTGGTCCATGCTGGCCCGGGTTCGATCCCTGGCATCTCATATGGTTCCCGGAGCACTGCCAGGAGTGATTCCTGAGTGCAGAATCAGGAGAAACCTCTGAGCATTGCTGGGTGTGACCAAAAAAAAAAAAAAAAAAACCAAAAACCCAGGAGGGTCCAGGCCCTGACTCTGTCCTCTATTCTGGGGTTCTGGCGGTGAGGCCCTGCACTTATGGGGTGTCCCACAAGAGTCTTCCCTAGAAGGCCAAGCTTGGTGTTGGGGGTGACCCCTGGCCCCAGGGAAACATTTGAAGCAGCAGGTGCTGGGCACTCACCCCGATGGACTGCGTTTGCTGCCTCTGGATGGCTCGCACTTTGGGGACGGGGCTCTCCGGGACGAGGACGATTGCTGCGGGCCCGGCTCCCATTCTGTGCGGGTTCAGCAGCCAGGGCGGTGGCGGAGGCGGCCGAGGCGCTGCCGGTGCTGCGCAGGGGAGGCGCTGTGGGGCAGGGATGGTGGCGCCTTGGCCCGGGCCCCGACCCTGCAGGCTCAGCTCGGCGGCCAGGTGCCGGCCCGGTGCTGTTCTGCCTTGGCAGAGCCAGGGGAGCATGGCGCCGGGCCAGGTCCTCGCTTTGGGCACTACGCCTGGTGAAGTCCCTCCAGGCTGCTGCTGCTTGGGCCACTGAGCTTGAAGTCGTCACTGTTGCTCTGGCTGTGGGAGCTGGCGGTGCTCAGGTTCTCTAGGCTGGAGTCCACGGAGGCCTTGGGCAGGGTAGGTGCTGGGTTGTTAAGGTGGTAGACGGGGTTCTGGAAGGACAGGGGCTGCAGGCCGCCGGGTTGCGCCAGGGCTGGGTGCAGGGGCCGTCTCACTTGTGGAGCACTCTGCGGGGCACTCTGGGCTTCCCTCAGCTGTTTGATACCAGCCACCTGGGCGATGGACAGCTGGCTGCCGGCCAGGCGCAGTGGCGTGTCCAACACAAGGGCCGGATGCTCCCCTGGGGTGGCATGTGCGTCCTGCAGGTCCATGAGGGACACGCTGCGGCCATTAGGCAGGCTGCTCTCCTTCTCGTCCTGGTCCGAGTAGCTCATGCTCTGCGAGGACGCCTGTTGCACCAGCAGCAGTGTCTTCCCACGGAAGTAGCTATCCGTGGGGTCCTGGCTGGGTGACTTCAGCCGTGGCCGGTCACTGTGGGGAGGGGGAAGGTGGGGACCTGTTAGGAACGAGCTTGCTTGCCTGTGTTTGGGCATGCACATGGTAACAGTGCCCAATATGGCAGGGTCACCCCTACATGACTTGGAAGCCTCCTGGGCCACATGACGTTGCAATGTGGTGCTGGGGATCCAACCTGAGTCAGGGGGCCAGAGAGACAGCACAATGGGGAAGGAGCTTTGCTTGCATGTGGCTGACCGGGTGCCATTTTGGACATACTATAGGGTCCTCTGAGCACCTTTAGGAGTGATCCTTGAGCACAGAGTCAGGAGTCAGCCCTGAGCCTGGCCAGAATGGCTTAAAAAGTAGAAAAAGGTGTGTGTGTGTGTGTGTGTGAGGTGGAAATAAACCTACGTCAGGCACAAGCCTCACACTATCTCGCTGGCTGGAAGTACAAGCTTTGTCCATGCCACGAAATGTCTCTCAAAGGGCCTTGATGCTCCATACTGTGAAATGCCAACCTCACTTAGCCCTGAGTTCACAGACAGGACTCGGTCCAGGCAGGATGCTTACTGCATGGATGTGTCTGAGCGATCTTCTCTAGGGAATAGATATCCTAGCTCTATGGCAATCTGACGACAGATGGGTCAGATGGTTCTTTCCAGCAGCGATGGACCTTATCATCTTATTTTTATGGTTTTGGGGCCACACCTGGCAATTCTCAGGACTTACTTCTGGCTCTGCACTCAAGAGTCACTCCTGCCTGCATTCAGGGGAACCTCTTGGGTGCTGGGGACTGAATCTGGGCAAGTGTCCTCCCACTGTGCTATCTCTCCCACCCTGGATCTCAACTTTACAGCTGGAAATTCAACACGTAAATGATATGGACCCATCAGGCCTCTCCGAGTCACGGGTATACCTGTCGGAGGGGTCTTCGAAGATCTTCTGCAGCCCGGAGGAGACACTGCTGCTGACATTGGGGCTGGAGCTATGCTCCGTGAAGCCGCCGCAGCTGCTGCTGTATCGGGCGCCGGGTTCGTCAGCGACTTGGTGATGTCAGCGGGAACCCGAGGGAGAGGCCCCAACTTGGCCACAGTCGCCTGTAGGAAGGAATTTTCACCCTAATTGGATTAGACGCAGTGCAGATCCACCATGGATGATTGGGGATGGGGGTGGAGGGAGAGACATGGTCATTGGCGGAGGGGTGCAGGTTGGAGGGGAGGCGGATGGTCGCAGGTGGGGGTGCGGGCCAGGATGCAGTGTTATGGAACAGCAGAGTCATGGCGCCGAGATGGATGAAGGAGACGAAACGGGCACGGCAGGCATTGAGGGAAGAAAGGAAACAGAAATTAGGATTATGCAAATCAAAATGAAAAGGCATGCTCTGAGCAGCCAAACTAGGGCCATTCCAACGGAAACAGTCATGCAAAGCAAACTACCTTTGTGAGAGGCAAGGGGTGAGGGTGTGCCCGCACAGCTGCTCATTTGTGTGCCGGGAGGGGGGGGCGTGATGCCACTCTCCGGAGGAGAAAAGGATGGTGGGGGGACAGAAGCGCATGCCGATGTGTGAGGAGGTGTAGCATGCGGGAGGTGGGCGTGGAGTGCCCACCACGTCCTGGGAACCATTAGGCCAACTCTGTGCTAGAGTCTGTTGTCTGAACAGAGAACTGGGTCCAGTCTATGAGACTCGGGGTCTCTGAGTCCTCCCACTTCCGTAAAGAGAATGGGAAGGATAAAGGTGCGCCCCAGCTGGCCCACCAGCCTGGCCCACCCATGCAGGCAGCTATCAGCTTCCCAAAATTGGCTGTTTCCTCCAAGTCACTGTTTCTTTGTGGGGGGGACTCAGTCTGCTGATGTCCTGACTTTCCTCCCACTCAAGGGTCTGCCACAAGGACAAAGGCACCTGAGTGGCCTTCACCTACTCAGCACCCCTCATCCCACAGAGGGAACCCCCTCAGCACTCTAGAAGCATAAAGAGACCATCCCTGATGTTGGGAAAGGATGGAATATTCTTGCACTGGCTTACATACACTGTGGAGATGGTATGTCTTAAGAGGGTTTACTCCCTGGTCCCCAATTTTACTGGAACAGCATTTTTAAGGACAATGGGCAAATGAAGAAAAACAAAACCAATTATTATGACAGAAAAACATTTCCTGAAGAGATCATAACACATTGCTGCACATTTATAATGTTCTCGCAGCCAATAAAAACATTAATAGCTACTGTGTGATAAAGCTAATCAATGTCTGTTACAGTGGTTCTATTACAAAACGTTTCTTCACATAATTCTAGAAGGAATGAAATGATTGGCAAGGCACCCACCCATTAATGGATATTATTATTATTAATATGATATACAATATTCTGAGCTCTTAGAAAAGGAATGACAACAGTATCTGCTGTTTGTATGAATTCACAGCTGCAGAGAAAGAGAAAGCTGCAAAGAAAGGATTTCTGCACATGGTATAATAAAAATTAAAAAAAAGAAAACATGAGGATTTTCAGATCCCACACAGCGTGTAGCACTTGTTTCTATCAAGCCATCTTGTGAACTGCATAGCAAAAAAATCATATTGCAGGTCCTGAGAGATGGTACAGTGGGGAGGGCACTCAGCAAGCAGCTGATCCAGGGGTGATCCCCAACACCTCATACGGCATCCCAAACCCACCAGGAGGGATCCCTCAGCACGGGGATCACATTTTTTTTGGGTGTGTATGCCTCAAAAAACCCACAACCCATCTTGTGGTGATAATCTTGGTTTTGTTCTAATTTTACACTTCTGTTCAAGATCCTCATCTGAGATTTTATCTCATCTTGCCCTACGTAGTAAATAAGGCTGTGCACCAATATTTGTCGTTAGCTTCTAGGCAATTTTGAAAGACTTTACTTATTTTAATATAAATGCCATTAGTTTAGGTCATTACTTTAAAATGTTCATAACTGCATGGCTTTTTAGAACTTCCTGGTCTGCAGAGCACATTCATTTATCAGCAATGATGACAGTTTCTGCCCAGCCCTCTAAGACAGAGGCTGTTTTCAGCCAGCAAAAGCCAGAGGCTTTCACGCTGGAGCCACTTGGCACAGTTAGGCACAGTAGGTAAGGCGGCCTCCTCCCCAGCTGTGGCTGGCCTACGTTACCTTGTCCAGCTGGGATACCACCTCCCAGAGTAAGGAATGCAGGACTGAGAGCTCCGGCCCAGGTCCACATAGCCGTCAAAGCCTGGGGTATTGGAGATGGTGTCCGGATTCGAGATCTCCAAGAGGAAGCGCTTCATTCCGCCCCATTCGTGCTCTAAGAAGTCATTCATAAATGCCATGTATTCTTCTTTGTTTCCAAATCTAGAACGCAGGGAGAGAAAAGCGAGAAGGAGCATCCCCAGGAGAAGAGGCGATGAACATCTAACAGGCTTTCCAGATTGCTAAAAGAGATCAGTGTGAAAATGCACTTGCTTAAATTGAATCTCAATAACTCTGGGTCTGGAGTTCAGCAGGGGAGGGCTTCCCCCTGCCAGTAGCTGGCCCAGATTCAATCTCCAGCTCCTCTTACGGTACCCCAGGCCCCACCAGGAGTGATCCCTGAGCACAAAGCCAGGAGTACGTTCTGAACACTACCAGGTGTGGCCCCAAAAGAAAATAAAAAATCAGGAACTCTGAATAGTTTTCTGGATTCTATCAGGTAAAATCAAAACTCTGGTTCCTGGTATTGCACTTTCTCTGCGGTTGAGCTTTCCTTGACCTGTCAAACATGTACCGGTAAACCTTGACACCCAAAGTCCCACGGATCCCACGCAGCATCCACTCTTTCTCTTCTCCAAGCCTTTGCTCATGCTATTTATTACTACCCCTCTTCTTTTGCCTTTCTACACTCTAGCCATCTTCAGGGGCTACCTTAAAGCCCACAAAATTAGTCCCAAAATTGGAGTTGGAGCACTAGTGCAGTGGAAAGGGCATTTGCCCTGCATGCAGCCAATCCAGATTCAATCCCCAGAATCCCATATGGTCCCCAAGAAATGCCTGGAGTTAATTCCTGGGTGCAGAGCCAGAAGTAAGCCAAGCACCACCAAGTGTAGCCCAACAAACAAACAAACAAACAAAAAATAAACCAAAAATGATCTTTAGCAAAATAAACCAAAAGAAAAACAATTTTAGCAGGATTTGCTTTCAGATCAGGTATACAAAGTGAAAGCAGTGATCTCCTATTAAGACAGAATTGATACAGAAACAATTTATCTCACAATGACTGATTATCTACCTACCTACCTACCTACTTTTCTGGGTCACACCCGCAATGCTCAGGGGTTTCTCCTGGCTCTGCACTCAGGAATTACTCCTGGCGGTGTCCGTCGCTCCGCCGATCCGTCCGTCCGTCCAAATCCGTCCGTCCGTCCGTCCGTCCACCACCTCACTCCATCCATCCCATCCATCCATCCATCCATCCATCCATCCATCCATCCATCCATCCATCCATCCGCCCGCTTTTCTGGGTCACACCGGCAATGCTCAGGAGTTTCTCCTGGCTCTGCACTCAGGAATTACTCCTGGCGGTGCTTGGGGGACCATATGGGATGCCAGGGATCGAACCTGGGAAGGCATGGGCTGGCCGCATGCAAGGCAAACGCCCTACCCGCTGGACTATTGCTCCGGCCCGACTGATTTCTTTAAAAAATAAGTATTTTTGGACTTCCTAAATTCAGGGAGTCCTGGTGACTCCCCTGTGAACAGGGCTGGAAGGCTCAGGCCCAGGGATGTGGGGCAGCTCAGGGAAGGCAGTGCCAGGGATTACCAGTTCTATCCCGGTAGTGCTTAGGGGTCTGGACGGTGACATCCAGTGATGCTCAGGTATGGTCATGTAATGCCAGGGATGGAAACGGAGTTGGGGACAGTATGTGGGGCCAGGCATTGAACCAGGTCAGCCCTATGCGAGGCAGCTGCCTTAACCCCTGTGCTCTCTCTGGCCAGCCTCCTGCCTTCTACCATTTTTTGCACTGATGGAGATCCTCTTCTGACCATTTGCAGTGGTCCCAGACACTGAAAGCCCCTACCCTAGGTGGCACTTCCTTTGATGGGAAGTGGGCACGTGTTTTCTCCCCTTTTGGCCTATGGCCTCTGTTCTGTTTTCCTGCCATGAAAATCTGGGGACACGAGAGGGCCAGCTGCAGATTCCTAGCACTGTGCACTGGGCAAAGATCACCTCCATGAAGGGGCGGCAGTGGTGGTGGTGGCAGCAACACGTGCTTGGCAAAGTTGGCCAGGTTCTGGATGACCTTGGCGATGAGCGTGAGTGTGCGTGAGGTGCGGTCGTCGGGGTATTCCTGCATGAGGTTGAAGAGGCTGGGCGACATGATGGCGGGGCACAGGAAGCGCAGGAACAAAGAGGCACTGATGAGCCGCTCACTCAGGTCCTGCTTGCTGCGGGCCAGGCACTGTTGCTTCCATGAGGCGAACACCTCCTTCAGTTCCAGCGGGAACACACTGGGCAGACACGAAGCCTGGATGTCAGGGCACCTTCACCCTGGGCCCCTGAACACCTCTGCTCTTGGGCTCCTTCTTAGGAACCCAGTCAGAGGGGTCAGATGCCCTGAGACATGCGTGACAGGCACAAGCACAGCTCACTTGGATTTGATTTTTTCTGTTTTATGGATCACACCCAGTGATGCTCAGGATTGACTCCTGCCTCTGCACTCAGGAATTATCCCTGTCAGTGCTTGAGGGACCATATGGAATGCCGGGAATGAGCGTGGGTCAGCTGCAGGCAAGGCAAGTGCCCTCCCTGCTGTACTACTGCTCCAGCCCTGGGTCTGATTTCGAAATCACACCTGGCAGTGCTCAGGGATTGCTCCTACCTCTGAGCTCAGGAATCACTCCTGGTGGAGCTGAGGAGTGTGTGTGAGGGGAACCATAGGGGATGCTGGGATTGAATCCTGGGTCTGCCTTGTGCAAGGCAAGCATCCTCCCCACTGTACTATTGCTCTGGCTGATCACTTGGTTTTGTAATGTAGAGACAGTGAGGAGCGCATGGTTCAGCAGCGGGTTCCACAGAATTCTAGCACCTTTCCACCTCCACCCCGTCTCGCTGATACAGTTCCAGGAGCCAGAGAGACAGCTCAAGGGGCTCAGCATGGGCTCTGCACAAAGCAGGCCTGGTTCAATCTCAGTGCCACCACGCTACCCAGAGCCTCCCAAGAAGTTATACCAGTATGGTCCTGGGATGAGACCCTGGGTGCTATTCAGTGTGGCCCCAAAATCAACCCACAAATAAAGACTGTGTAAAGCCTCCCTGTCAGTCCCCCTGTTGGTCACAGAGAAATGAACAGTAACCAATCCATGAGCACCATCAGTGTTCTGGAAGGCCACCAGGGCACTGCAGGAGAGGTGTGGCTGGTGAGAGCAGCGTGATGTTGGTGCAATGCTGGGTCACAGGCAGCTCTTGGCCTGAAGCCGAGGGAGGGAGTTGGGCCTTCCGGGGCGAGGAGCCAGCTCACCAGTAGGAGTTGATGATCTTGCAGAAGGCCAGCTCACAGCACATCTTCAGGTTGCTCTGGTGGTCCAGTAGCTCGCTAGATGAGCACCTGCTTGGGTCTACCTCGCAGTTCTCGTCTGACTCGTAAAGGGCTTTAATGAACTCCCCTGTTGAGAGAAAGAGAGAGGAGGTGACAGGCGTACAACCACACACAAGTGTCATCCTGAGGTTGGGCAGCTCTCGCTACATCTATTTTTTTTTTTTTGCTTTTTTTTTGGGGTCACACCCGGCAATGCTCAGGGGTTACTCCCGACCCTGCACTCAGGAATCACTCCTGGTGGTGCTCGGGGGACCATATGGGATGCCGGGAGATCGAACCTGGGCCTGCACAGGCCGACCGCGTCCAAGGCAAATGCCCTACCCGCTGGGCTATCGCTCCGGCCCCTGGGCAGCTCTCTCTCTAGAGGGGCCTCAGGAACCCCCTTTCCAGGTCCTGGACAGACCATAATTACCAGCATCAGGATTGTATTATTTATTAAAACTATAAATGTGCCCTTCAACATTGAAATACATATTTAGTCTCTGCTCTTAAGCAGCAAATAGCAGGGACTCTTTAATTGGTATAGGGTCCACCCAAGAAAAAGAACATCATTTTATTTTTAAATGGTCGTGGGGGTTACTACAAGGTCACACACAGCCATGCTGGGTGGCGGGGCAGGCAGGGGGCACCAGGGTGCTGAGGATGGCACCCAGGACCCAGCCCTGGTCTGGACCCTATCCAAGGCTTCATCACTATTACAGAATAGATAACCCAAGGCTGGAATAGGCCAAAGGTTTATTTTATATTCATTCGTTCATTCGTCTTCATTCATTCATTCATTCATTCATGCATGCATGCATGCATGCATGCATGCTGCATGCTTTTTTTGGGTCACACCCAGCAATGCTCAGGGGTTTCTCCTGGCTCTGCACTCAGGAATTACTCCTGGCAGTGCTCAGAGGACCATATGGATGCCAGGGGTCGAACCCGGGCGGCATGGGCCGGCTGCGTGCAAGGCAACGCCCTACCCGCTGGACTATTGCTCCGGCCCCTTATTTTATTTTTAACTTTCTTCACTTTTTTGGGTCACACCTAGCAATGCTAGGGGTTACTCCTGGCTCTGCACTCCTGGCATTCCATATAGGATGCCAGGGATCAAACCCGGGTTGGCTGTGTACAAGGCAAATGCCCTACCTGCAGCACGATCACTCTGGCCCCCTAGTCTGAAGGTTTAAGTTGCTAACGCTGGTGCTGACTATAAATTCCCGTGAACATTCTCTCTTGGCTTGCCCAGGGGCGGGGAAAGTAGCTCAACTTTGCACAAGCACAGCAGGACCCTGTGTGCAAAGCCTGTATAACGCATGTGATCTCAAAAGTGCTGTGCACACACACTATCCCCCCCAAAGCAGGGGCCGTGCATACATGCTGTTCCCCAGAGAATGGCCGTCCGCTGTTCCCCAACAGGCTGTGCATACACGCTGTTCCCCAGAGCAGGGCTGTGCACACACACTGTCCCCCAGAGCAGGGGCCAGGCACACACACTGTCCCCCAGAGCAGGGCCAGGAATTCTGAGAGCATCATTCATGGGTCACACAATACAGGCAGATGCGGTGTAGGCTGCCCACCCTAGAATCCAAAGTCCCACCACCTTTCCTGCTCCTCTTCCCTGTCCACTCTGTTGCACAAGGCACCTTGTATAGAATCTTTGCTGTGGACCCTGAAGGTTCTCAGTGTCTCTCAAGTAGAACAACAACCCGGGCGACCATCAGGGTCACGTCACAGGTTTGGTTCTGGTCCACAGCCCCACCTGCAGGGACTCGGGGAGAGTTGACCCCAAAGAGCACTAAGGGATCTTGGGGTTCTCCCGGCCTTTCCAACTGGGGGAGTGTCCCTTCACAGAACCCTTGGAATCTGCTCCTATTACTTGTATTTCCACTCCGAACTCATGGAATTAGACAATGATCCCCACAAAGGAAGAAGGGGCTGGAGTGACAGGGCAGCAGGGACAACATTTGCACTGAACTGACCCAGGTTCAATCCCCCAAGTCCAAAAAGAGTGATCCCTGACCACAGAGTCAGGAGCAAGCCTTGAGCACCGCTGGGTGAGGCCCCAAAACTAAACCAAAATAAACAAAGCAAAAGGAAGTGGAGTAACAATACGAAGAACATTTTCTACCAAAACTAGTGAACCAGAAAGGTGAAAGATTGTTGTGATCAATTCAATGCTAAGGATGACAATGAATTTCATGAACAAGAGTAGGAAAGGGGCTGTCTGGGAGAGGGGTTCTAGCCCCTCACTTGGCTGATGTGGGGGGGACTCTGCCAAGGCACTCTCTCATCGGGCTTCAGATTCTTTGTCTAAAACGTCCTGAGGAATGGGAGCTGCAAGGCCAGGTGAGGTCAGAATTCATGCAGAAAGGCTGGAGACATGGGACAGGGGCAAGAAGCTCACCTGGCACACACTGACCCTGGTTGGATCCCCCTGAGCACAAAGGCAGGAAAAGCTTTGAGCACCAGCAAGTGTGTTCCCAACCTCCAGCCCCCAAAGAAAAGAAGTAGGTGTAAGTGTCCAACCAGAATCTGCCCAGCAGGGGCCTGTAGCATAGTCCTTAGCGCTAGAGGGACCACATGGGGCTGCTGCTTGCACAGCCTGTGCCCCAGATCTCTGAAGCATCTCCCCAGCCCCTTCTCCACTCAACTGTCAGACATGCATTTCTCTGACAATTTCTTTTGGCATCTGGAAATAGTATCCTTCCTCCCCCTCCAAAGAAAAAGGAATATAACAAGCACTCCACTGTGCTTATTAATTTAGCCTGCAGGTTTAGTGAGACTTCCCTGGCTCTGCGATCTCCCTCAATTGCATTTCCAAGGCTCCTGCCATAACAACCACCATCAACTGATGAAAATAACTGACTCCTCTTTGGGTACCTGGAGATTTATCAAGCCTTCAGAGTTAAAAAAAAATCACATTACGACCTCGAACCATGTGAAACTAAGCCTGAATTTATACTTGCAGGCTCCCAGAATGTACTTCTTTAAGTTGCTTTCAAAAAACAGAATTTTTTTACAAAAAAAAGTTTAAAAAAAATCCTACCAGAAAAAGACCATAGCCCAAAAAGAGCAAAACAGGTTATGGAGAGTCAAAGGTTTTCAGGCTGCACAGATGGCGGTGAGGGAAGGGTTAAAAGGACCTGGGGGGGCTTCAGGGAGGCCCGAAGCAATTCACTGTCTTTATGCTTTGGGAGCAACAGCCTTCCATCAACCTAGCTCTGCTCAGGGTTATAAATATGATAATAGTGGGGGGTGTGGGGAGGCAATTTGAATTTCTTCCCACACTCACTGGATTAATTTTCATGTCTCATTGAGCCAATCAGCTATTTAATTAGTCAGTGTCCTTGAAGGGACTTGTACAGACTTCTCACTTTGGAAACGACTGTCTGGAAATTCTATTTAGCACCCCCAATGACAGACTCTGAGCATCTATTTTTTTTTTTTTTTTCTTTTTGGGTCACACCCAGCAATGCTCAGGGGTTATTCCTGGCTCTGCACTCAGGAATTACTCCTGGCGGTGCTCGGGGGATCATATGGGATGCTGGGGATCGAACCCAGGCCGGCATGGGCCGGCCGCATGCAAGGCAAATGCCCTACCCACTGGACTATCGCTCCGGCCCCAACCCAGTGTTTTATAAAATTTATTTTTCATAGCCTAAATTTTAAGAAGTAGCTGAATGACAAATATTCAACCCAATGTCCACAGAATGGAGCCTCCTGCTCGGGATGCTGAACTGCTGCCTGGGCCAAACAAGACAGATCAGCCAAGAGGACTGTGAGCTGTAGAACATGAGACACGACTGAAATCAACTTTTCTGGAAATCCAACTAATAAACTTCCAGTGCCTGGCCTAGTATTGGTGAAAATCTGTTCTCACTGTTCTTCCTCAGTCCCACTGGAGTTTTTTTTCTTTTTTCCTTAGCTTTTTGAGTCAAACCCAGCGATGATCAGGGGTTAATTCTGGCTCTGCACTCAGGAATTACTTCTGGTGGTGCTCGGGGACCATATGGGATGTGGGGATCAAACCTGGCTCAGCCATACGCGAAGGCAAACACCCTGTACTATCGCTCCAACACCCCATCGGAATTTCAATTGAAGAGGTCAATGAGAAAAAGGGAGACTATAAGTGGGAAGAACAGCAATATCCTTCTCTAGGGGAGGGAACAATGCTGCTTCCTGGGGAACCTAAGGGCCTGTTCCACTGCAGTCAGCCACTTGCTGCCCCTCAGATCTGGGCCCTGTCCACTCAACCTCATCCCAACAGCCCGAACACTGAGATACATTAAGCCCAAACTTCAGCTTTTACTTACAGAACCTTTCCTCTTTAAGCTACAGTGTGGTGTGTGCACACACACACACACACACACACACACACACACACACGCCTTCTTTCAGTGGGATATTTTATAGGTTTATCAGATTGAGCAATTCCTTAAATTTTTTCTGAAAAAAGCAAAGGGTCCACAGCTCATCAGAACCCATGCAAGAGAGATGCTGATCTCAAGACCAGCTCAGGGCAGCTGAGTTCAAGACCAGGTAGGCAGCTCTCGGAGGCGGAAGTCACTGGGCATTCCTGGAGATGGAGCTGGGGTCCCCATTCCCCTCTCTGACCTGTCCCGGAGGCCCGGTGGCCGCCCCCCCCACGAACTGTCTCAGGAATCTCGGCCATGATGCAGACTCAGAAGCACAAGAAGAGCTGGATAGCAGCTCTCCCCTAGCTCAGCTGACCATGAGGCTCCCAGGAGGCAAGACGGATTTTGGGTGTTGGCCCATCACCTCTGTAGGGCCTGGGAAGCAGCTGGATGAGACTCGCTCACCAAAATAGTTGCCATTTTCACGGTCTGAACCCCACAGCTCATCAGAACCCATGCAAGAGATATGCTGATCTCAAGATCAGCTCAGAACAGCCGAGTTCTGTTGGACCCCAGCAGCGCACCCGACAGAGTTGGAGCCCAGGTAGGCAGATCTCAGAGGCGGAAGTCAATGGGTGTTCCTGGAGATGGAGCTGGGGCCCCCATTCCCCTCTCTGACCAGTCCCAGAGGCCTGGTGGCCCCTCCCATGAAATGCCTGGGGGCTCTCGGCCATGATGCAGAGACTCAGATGCACGGGGGAGAGCTGCCATCCGGCTCTCCCCTAGCCCAGCTGACCATGAGGCTCTCAGGAGGCAAGACGGGTACTGGGAGTAGGCCCATCACCTCTGTAGGGCCTCGGAAGCAGCTGGATGAGACTCGCTCACCATAATAGCCGCCATTTTTGTGATCCGGACCCGGTACATCGAGCTAGTGGAACCAATCATGATCTAGAATATATTACAATCTACAATGTGTGAGAAACGGAAGCGAGAAGGAGAGAGAGAGAGAAAAAGAGAAAGGAGTTAAAGAACCTGCCATGGAGGCAGGTTGGGGGAAGGGGAGGGGACATAGGGACATTGGTGATGGGAGATGGGCAGGGGGTAGAGGGATGGGTGTTGGAACACTGTAGAACCAAAATTCAAACATGAACATCTTGTAATTGTATATCTAATGGTGGTATAATAAAAATATTTAAATAAAATAAAATGCAAATAAAAAAAAGCAAAGGTCTCTCCCTCTTTTTCCCTGTAGAGGGATTTTCTTATATTCCTATATCATTAGCACCTGCAGGAAAAAAAAATTCTTTCATTCAACATTCCCTACTACCCACTTTAGTCAGTGAAGGGCGCCATATGTTTAATAAATGAGGAAGCACACTGAATTCCAGAGAGTTCATATGGACAATGCAAAATACTTCACTCATAA
The DNA here is from genome assembly GCA_021461705.1 of Cryptotis parvus. Taxonomy (NCBI): domain Eukaryota; kingdom Metazoa; phylum Chordata; class Mammalia; order Eulipotyphla; family Soricidae; genus Cryptotis; species Cryptotis parvus. The sequence goes on from JAJIBD010031534.1 coordinate 71,919, forward strand.
CCCTATAGCGATCACCTCATAAGCAGTATTCGGATGCAGGAGCTATATATAATGTCACTGCGGTCCTTTTCATAAATTGCTTCCTCTGTGCCCCTGGCCTTGGCACTGAAAGGAGCACAACCACCCCCACCCCAGTCCTGATGTCTCCCTGAGAGTGCTGGCCTCCACACCATGTGACACACAGAGGGAAGCAAGGGGACAGAAGAGATGTTTCCAAAGAATCCTGCTGCTGTTGTCCTGCTGGACACCTCTGGGACCAGCCTTCCTGGGTGGTGGCTGCCTGAAGCTAAAGGTGGAGCTGGAGTGGCAAGCGCATGCCCCGTTACTAAGAACCTCTGACCAGATGGAAGCGTGTTCTGGTTAAAAACTCTGGGGACGTGGAGGACAGACACTGGGATCTGGGGATCTGGCCAGCAGCCCCTGGATACAGAAACTGGACAGCTCACATAAACCTTCCAGGCTCAGGCCACGCATTTCCACAGAGACAGAGTGGCTCCGGCACTTGGGGAAATGCTCCTTCTGAGGAGTAACAACTGCTACAATGACAGTGGGCCTAGAATCAGGTCCGGGAGTGTTTGGGGACACATGCACAAGGAAACCAAGTGTGGTCCATCTGCTGGGGGCTGTCTTGGGGGGTGAGAGGTCAGGAAGTGGCAGCTGCCCACATACCCAGAGCATCGTGTAGGTACTGCTGCCCCACCAGCTTGAGATACTCCTCAATGGACTTGGTGGCGATGGTGTTCTCCCTGAAGATCAGGACGTCATGCTCCCCACAGCGGTCCACCTCGGACATCACCAGGTCAGTCAGGAAGTCCTGGGGGAAGAAGGTTCAGTCAAGGCAGAGAGCAACAGAATCAGGCAAGCTGCAGAAGAAACTGCCAAGGTGCCGGGCTGGGGTTGTTGTCAGAGGAGCAGTAATAGGCCAGGTGGGAAGAAAAGTCAAAAGTGCTAACAGGCTTGGAAGGAAAAAAACTCAGGGTAAAATGTCTGGTGCGGGGCCGGAGCGATAGCCCAGCGGGTAGGGCGTTTGCCTTTGCACGCGGCCTGGCCTGTGCCGGCCCGGGTTCGATCCCGGCATCCCATAAGGTCCCCGAGCATCGCCAGGAGTAATTCCTGAGTGCAGAGCCAGGAGAAACCCCTGAGTATCGCGGGTGTGACCCAAAAAAGCAAAAAAATAAATAAATAAATAAAATGTCTGGTGCCAACACCCCTCAATAAAACTTATTCAAAGAGTTTCCATGGCAGGGCTTGAGAACCAGCAGAGGGTTTAACCCAAAGCATGGGCCTTGCAAGTGGCAGATCCCACCTGAACCCTGGTGACCCGCACCATTAGGGGTCACGCCTGAGCAAAGAGCCACAAAGAGGCCCCCCTGAAGGCGACTTAATGGGAGGCGCGCTTAAAACTAGGTTTTCTATGGCCTTCTAGATGAGACCTCCCTTTGAAGGCAGCTCCCACAGCCTCATCTGTCTTTATTCTGGAGTGCGGAGTGCACCGGGGTGGAAGTTGGGGACCCCAGTCCCATATCTCAGTCTCCATCCCCTGTTCTAATTCAGCGCCGGGCTCTGGTACACATTGAGCCCTCTTTGACATGGGATCTTATTTTTATTTTATTATTTTGCCTTTTGGGTCACACCTGGCAATGCTCAGGGGTCACTCCTGGCTTTGCACTCAGGAATTACTCCTGGTTGTGCTTGGGGGACCATATGGGATGCCAGGGTAGGACCCGGGTGGGCGCATACAAGGCAAATGGCCTACCCACTGTGCTATCACTCAGGCCCTTCTGGGATTTTAGCTCACACACAGATCACTTCCTCCAGGAAGACTTTCCAGGCCAACACTAGTTTGGAATACCACCCGAACCTCCATCCTGGTACCAAAGACCTGGTTTCCTCTCTTCCTTGTCAGTGGAGTTACACATTCATCTCTGGGATTGCTTGGTTTTGTTTCCCATAGGAGGCTGTCTGCCCACTCTGACACAGAATCGAGCCCTGCTCACCTCTGTATTTTTAGCACCCCACAGTTCCTGGCCCGTATGGCAGGTTTGAGAGAGAACAAATTGGACCATGATATTCGCACAGGCTTCAATTCGACCCCTGAACTCATTTCCTAGTCTGTTTTTGTGTTATAAGCATGCACCATGCATCTACGCATATGTGTACATTATGTGCATACACATTATGTGTGCAGTTGTGTGTTTCTGTGTATGTGTCTGAATAAATATGTGCCCCTTTCTCTTTCCAGCTGTTCACCCACCCACCCATGGAAGAAGTCCATAAGGAAAATTACAGCACAGTGGAAGGTGCTTGCCTTTCATGCAGCCAACCAGGGTTTATTCTCCGGCACCCCACAGGGTCACTCAGAGTCCCTCTAGGAGTGATCCCTGAGCTAGAGCCAGGAATTAGCCCTGAGCACCAGTAGGTGTGACTCCAAAACCAAAAATAGACAATTAAAATGCTGTTTTATTTCTCAAAGTTACATTTTTAATCACATTTTAGTATCAAGTTTACCATTTACTGGGCTCAGTGTGAAATGTACCACTACTGAGTAATTTGAACCATAAGTATGTGTTGACTATTTAAAACTCTCTAAAACCTGAATACAGAAGAAACTTTACATGAAGTATTTGGATACCAGATGGCTATTCAGGGGCCAGTTCTGCATTGGGGACTGATGTTGGGGATTGTGGACTTATTTTCCGGAGGGAACTCCCAGGCATAAAGCCACATTTGGTAGCTTCAATAGTAGGGTGCAGGATGGATGTAGATACTGGCAAAAATCCACAGACTGACTTTTCTCTCTTTAAATGGATGTTCTTGTCATCTAAAAGGTACACCTCAATAAAGGTTTTTTACCACCCAGACATATACATTATTGGGGCCGGGTGATAGAATAATGGGTGGGGCATTTGCTTTTGTATGTGGCCAACTTGAGTTCAATCCCTGGCATCCAATATGGTCCCCCTAAGAAATGCCAGAAATTACCCCATAGCACCGCTGGGTATGACTCCCCAAAAGCCAAAACAACAACAAAACCCCACATATTGTCCCAAATCTCAAGATTTGGGACAACCTGGGGAAAAAAATCAATCAATGATGAGGCCAGCCTTGCAAGTGGTTTTTTCTTTTTCTTTTTTTTTTTAAAAACACATCCCCAAAGCACCAAATTATGATGAAACCCAACAGAGATAATCAAGAGGTGCGCTGGCAGACGAGGTCTGACTACTGAGTGCATTAAGTAGCTCTCATTGGTGGAAGGAACCTCACGAGCACTTTTTCTTCACTGCTCAGTTCTGAATAAATGATGTGGACTGTGAGCACATTAAGAGCTAAAGGTCATTTCACCAGGACCAATATTCCCAGAAAGAAGAGGACCTGTGCCCCCCAGAGGCGACAGTGACCCCTCTGTGCAGGCCAATTGGAACCGCTTATCAATGGATGAACTACTTCATGTGTCCAGTGTGTTTCTCCTTTACCATCTTTGCAGACTCCTGCTTCTACCGGGATAAAACAAGGCTCCTGTGCAACCGCCATCAATTATCTGACATCCCTTGGCATTCCAGATTTAGCCTGTGGACCTTCTGGAATAGCTCCCTCTGGAACAGAGGCCTTGAACTTAAAACACAGGGACAGAAGCACTATCCTTCTGGAGAAGCCTAAATTCTCTCTTGAACACAAATCTATTTCTCCCCCTTACACTTCTCTAAATTGGTTTTTTTTTTTTTTTGGGGGCACACCTGGTGATGCTCAGGGATTACTCCTGGCTCTGAACTCAGGAATTACTTCTAGCGGTGCTCGGGGAACACATGGGATGCCAGGGATTGAGCCCAGGTCAGCTATGTGCAAGGGTAATGCCCTAAACACTGTACTATTGCTCCAGCCCCAATTCTCTATAAATTTCTTTCAGTAGAAGTCATCAAACAGCCCTCTTGAGATCCGCTGCCCAGGACATTAGGGCTTAGTGAAGGCACCAGTTCCTGTCATGTTCAGCCAATCTTGACTAATCCACACTATTTCATGCCAAAGGGCACGGACAAACATCTGCACCAACCTATTTCACCACTTCTTTCCGATTCAAATCCCCTACCTCTTCACAGTCAAAAAAGTGCTCCCAGGGACCCTGCTAATTTTATTGTTTTGGGGGCAGAGTAGAGCATCCACCTCCAATTTGGATCTCCATGGGGCATGTGCTGATTCCCACCCCCACCCCATAGGCAGGAGGTTAGATTCTGAGCAAAGATACCACTCCGCTCCCCCTCACCTTGGCTCTGCCGGTGCTCTGAAGGATGTGCACGAGGGCACAGGCCAGCTCCTCTTTGTTCCTCACGCTGATGACTGGCTCAAGGACACAGCAGAGCATGGTATAGTTGCTGGTGACGAACTCGGCAAACTCCTTGTATTGCTCCATAGGCAAGATGGTGATGGTCTGGAAGCGGGACTTGATCGGATGGAAGGTCCACCCGCCTTCCCCTTGCTGGGGGTGGGGGTGCTGACGGGGTACCATTTTTTCCACAAACTGGCGCCCCGTCACACTGGCGAGTGGGGATGTTGGCGAGCCCGACATAGTTGTTCTTGTCCTTCTTCTTCTTCTTCTCCACGTCTTTGTAAATGTGAACCGTTATGCTGTGAAGAGGTGGAAGGCTATAGAACTCAAAATGTTCTCCCCAGAAAATATTGTCTGCTTTGGTCTTGCTGGTTGTTCGCCGAAGAGGGTATCATCAAGGCACAGTTCACAGAAATATTTCTTTTTTAGGGGCGAGGTCCTTGGCTTCAATGATCCATAAGCGAAGAACATTTTCAGCACGCCGACAATTGTCCTGTTAAAAGCAACAGAGGTGACATCCCAGGAAGGCAAACCTTCCTCTGAGCGTGCAGGGTTGATTATTAAGGACACTAATACATAATGATATGACCACTTCTACAGTGTTCAGGAGACAGGCCAACTTGCCACATAAATCTAGCCGAATCTTAAGGCTGTTTCAATAAGACTCAATTTTCAGTGGGTGGTAAAAAAAAAATAATGCCATAATGTTAGCTCTCTAGTGAACTGACAGATAACCAAACAAGTGTATATAAGCACAAGTGAAAAAATATGGTCTCCTGGCCCTATCTCTACTGTGAATTTTGGCTTAACATAGTTACTTCAGGGCCAGAGGATAATCCAGTGGGGAGGGCATTCGCCTTGCATGAGGCCAACCGAGTTCGATCCCTGGCAACCATATGGTCCTGTGAACACCGCCAGGAATAATTCCGAGTACCACTGGGTGTGACCCCAAAACCAAAAGCGAAACAAAACAAAGAAACAAAAAAAGACAGTCACTTCATATCTCTCATTTTTGTATCCACACTAGTCAAGTCATGATGGTACTGGCAATATGGGGCAATATGTAAGTATGTCTTAGAAAGTCTATTAAAGCGAAGGTATTGGGGCCAGGGGAGACAGTTTTAGGGTTGGAGCTCAGGCTCTGCATGCAAGGCCTGGGTTTGATCCCTGGCATTGTGTGGGCCCCTGAGCAATGCTGGGGTGAGCCTTGAGCACAAAGCCGGGAGTAGCCCCTGTTACCACCAGGGGTAGCTCCAAACAAAGTTCAGGTCATCACCATTTTACCTACCTTCTCCTACATACTTCACTGCAATGAACCAAACATTTTTATTTTATTTTTAAAAAAATACTTATTTATACCACCGTGAGATATATAATTACAAAGATGTTCATGTTTGGTTTTTCATTCATACCGTGTTTCAGCACCCATCCCTCCACCAGTGCCCATTTCCCACCACTAATGTACCCAATTCCCTCCGCCCTCTCCTAGCCTGCCTCTATGGCAGTGAATCAAACATTTTTAGAGCCCCACAGTGACTGTTACCTTATTTGGCTGAACCGTTCTGCGAAGGTTTTCCATCCACTTGTCTCTCTCTGGAGGCAGAATTACAGCTGAAACACTTACTTCCACTCAGGTAGGTGACCTTCAAGAAAGACGAGGCAGTCAGGAAAGTGGAGTGAGGGCTGGAGGCTCCACTGTCAAGATCTTATCACCAAGAGCGAGGTATGTTCTCCAGCCCCCAAGCACACAACACGGCAAGAAACTGCATGACCCAGCAAGCACTGGGACACTGCCATCCACAGCGATACATGCTCTGCAATGGAAAGGGTAATTTTTCTCATCTCCTGGAATGAGAACAAGTTCTGGAATCAAAAACTGGCGCACCACGTTTCAGAAAGATCAGAATGGAAGGCGTTCCAGGCACATCGTGGACTCCCTGCAAGTGCTGAGTTCTGAGTGAATCTAAGGCACTGCTGAGGACAGGAAAAGCATCATCAAAACAGCTCAGCAAGGCTGAGGGTGGGACACGCTCTGTACTACGACTCTGAAGAAGGGAACCAATTAACTAGTCCTGAGCCCATAATATGGGCCCATTTTCTTCCAGAATGCAAGTGGTCTGCTTACCCCAGGCTGTATTCCACGAACCACATGGACTTGCTATCACTGTCCTTGAGAAGAGAAACATCTTTAGACACACAGCACCTAGCTCTGACACAGGATGTGACCCGTTCAACTGAAAATGGCAGATACAAAAAATGTTTAAATGGCTACAGCAGGCCCACTGCATGTGAACTCACCTCCGGGCTTGAGCCAAAGCCATGGGAATGGATGGAATTTCCTGTCTCATGAGAGTTGCTCGAAAGCTGAGTCCTGGGGGCTCCTAAACAGCAGCCGCTTAGAGGCTGAGGAGGCAGCTCAGAGGCCGTGCCTGAAGAGGGGCCCTGGGTTCGATCCCTGGCACCTCCTTCCCACCATGAGAAAAAAAGGGGGTTTATGGAAATGAGGGGTGCTACAGCTATAAGACACATATCAGATTCTGAAGACCTAGAACACAGAATAGCTCACAGATGATTCTTTTTTTTTTTTTTTTTAATTTTGCTTTTTGGGTCACTCCCAGCGACACACTGAAGTTACTCTTGGCTCTTCACTCAGGAATTACTGCTGGCGATGCTCAGGGACCATATGGAATGCTGGGGATTGAACCTGGGTTGGCTGATTTCAAGACAAATGCCTACTCACTGTGCTATCACACCGGCCCTCACGGATGATTTTCATCATGGATGCATTCTGACATGATGTTTGGGATAAAACTATATTTAAAATAAAGAAGGTGGGGCGGGGTGATAACCCAGCGGGTAGGGCGTTTGCCTTGCACGCGGCCTGCCCGTGTTGGCCTGGGTTCGATCCCCAGCATCCCATATGGTCCCCCCCAAGCACCGCCAGGAGTAATTCCTGAGTGCAGAGCCAGGAGAAACCCTTGAGCATTGCCGGGTGTGACCCAAAAAGAAAAAAAAAATAAAGAAGGGGGTCCAGAGCCATAGTACAGCGGGTAGAGCATCTCCTTGCATGCAGCTAACCCAGGTTAGATCCCTGGCATTCCAAAGGGCTCCCGCAACAGCCCACCGGGAGTGATCGTGAGTGCAGTCAGGAGTAAGGCCTGAGCAACACCGGTGGGCCCACTTCCAAAAAGAAACAAATAGAGACATGATCACATGTTATCACTACCAGGGCCTATGTTTTATTTATTTATTTTTTAAAAATTTCTTCCAAAACTCATTAACAGTGGGACTTTAGGGTTTCAGGAGAAAAACAGTAACAGCGGGTTATATATTTATTAAAACCGAAAAATTCACATGGCAATCGATTAATTTATTGCAGTCCATGTGGATTCTGCTGAGGACATGAGGACGCTCAGAAAGTCTACAAAATGGAAAGAAGTCCAAAAGCAATGCGGGGAACCCCTCAGGACCACCCCCTTCCCATCAGCACCATCCAGCAAGGCCAATACTTCCTAGCTACTTCCTTCCCTGGAAGTAGTGACTTTCAGACATGGAAACCCAGTTAGGGCCACATCAACAACAGCCAAATAAAGAAGCCTCCAAACACGGGGCAGGAAGTCCCTTCTTGTCCCTCTATGCTTTCTCTTACCTCAAAGCAGAAGTCCTGCCCCAGGATGCTACTGTGGAGGGGTTTCACGGCAATGGGCTCCCCTCGCCCCAGGTCTAGACACTCCACAGCACTACAGGGATTCAGCAAAGACTCGTGGGAGGCGGGACTCTTTCAGCTTCGGCAGCCCCGGGACCTGCAAGGGGTGAGACAGGAAAGATGGTGTCACTTTGGCCAACAAGGGAGTGAAGGGTGGGCGCAACTGGAGAGGCTGACTACCAGGTAACAGAGGCGTCTCAGGGAAAGGTGAAGCAAGAGCAAATGAATAGCTGATATAGGTGTGGAGACACCAGACTCATAACTAAACTTATCTGTGGGCCTACACAAACTCTTTTTATTCTGTTTCATTAAGTACAAAAACACACTTTACTTCTACTAATCTCAGGGAAGCTCATAGCTTTATTGCAGTTACTGTTCTGGTTCTCATTTCTATAGGACCTGGAAAATTAAATGACGCTCAAGGTTACTTCTTACACATTCTTTTTTTTACACAGAGATATTGCCCAACAAGAGGCTATTTCCTACCTTCTTCCCCCTCCTCACAATACAGATTTTCCCTTTTCATCAGTGAAACAGAGGAAATAGCTGTTTCAGATCCTCATTCTGTTTTTTCTGATTGGCAGAAAACACACACACACACACACACACACACACACACACACACACTCTCTCTCATGCACACACCCCACAAAGTCAAACATCACAAACATCAGGGACAAGAACCAGCTTTGCAAAAATGTTCCAATTTCCAGTTCAATGTGGAAGACTTTTTCTAGCAAGCTTTGTGTTATAGCCACATGCTACTACAGTATAAACACAAATTTACACAGCACAAATTTTTTTACTGCTGTATAAAATGCTAGAGCATTTTATTCTTGCCTTCCATGCTGCCGGCCCAGATCCAACCCTCGGAATCCCATAGGTTCCCTCTGAGCACTACCAGGTGTAGAGCCTGGAGTAAGTTTGGAGCATTGGGTGTGGCCCTAAACTCAAACATAAATTTTAAAACATGCCTTAAAGCAGCCTCAGCGAAGTTCCGATTCTCAACAAGATGTTTGGGGCTCAGCCCTCAGACTAGCTCAATCGATGATGACTCCCCCTCCTAACTGCAGATGGGGAAGCTTTCCAATCTCAGCTCTAGTGGCCCCAGAACTGAAGTTTCACAACCTTTTTGGAGGGAATTCCCAGGGACACAGATCCTGAAACCAGAGCTGGAGCACCTAGCCATGTGATTCCCTCATTATAGTATTTATGCCAGCATCACACCCACAGATCAAGAGCAAAAGCATCCGGGAACCGAGATCTAAAGGAAAGCATCAGATAAAACCATTTTTCTTTTTTTTTGCAAAGGCCATGAAAACAGCAGCCTCGGTCATTTCCTCGGGAAAGCATGGAGACACAATATGCATGACCACCTGATCCACCTGATCCATTCAGTTACGTCACACAGTAACGGGATCCAGGAATGAGCACTCAAAGGTGGAGCTCACCCTTCCGTTCCCTCCTAACAGAGCTGAAACTCCCTGTAGAAAGGACTGAAGCATGAGGATTTTAGGCAGACAGACAGACACATATACACACATACACACAATCTTCTTAAGGTCAAAAGTCAATCTCACATTCACATTGATAAAAGAGCACTTGAAAGGGGCACTGTCAACTTTCTCTTGTAAAGACACAACAACAACACTGCCTTGACTTGCTTTTTTGTTCTGTGGGACAAGTCAGAGCCGAGTAACAAAACGCTAGGATTCTACCACACTTACCTTACCCTCGGCTCCAGATTAGTTTCCAGCAGCCTGTTTTCCTTTAACACACATACAATTGCAATTCCACCCTGCTTTCCCAAGGGCAGTGCCCAAAGTGGGAATGCCTCCCTGTGCTCGTGCCAGGAGCCACTGACAGAGGATGCCCAGGCAGGCGAATGGAAGGAGGGATACCAAGACGCAGCGTCCCTCACTCACATGCCCCAGGAAAATGCTCCCACATGAACGTGCGTTTACTTCCAACAAGAGAAAGGTCTACCTACACGAAGCAGCTCGACAGCCACCTGGCGGTCCCCCCCCAGATCATAGCGGGGCCTCATTTCCCACCTCGCAAGCCCCTGTTGGAATTGCAGCTCAGAAACCTGTTGTCTCTGTTTTCAGACGGGAAGCCCCAGAAGAGTGTTTGCCTGCTGCCTCCAGCAGCCGTGCCGGTGCCGGAGACATGCCCCTTCTCAGGGCTCACTTCTGGCAGAGCCTCCAACAAGCAAACATGAAGTCATCTTCCAGCCCGGGGAACCTGCCTCCTCTTTCCCGGGCTGCAGCCAGCCCCCAGGTGACACAAACAAGGTGGCAGGGCAGGGCCTGTTGCCATGGTGCCGCCCGGAAGGAGCAGGCAGAATGGGGCCTCTGAGGCTCAGAGCAAGCTCTGGCCTGACCTTTGCAAGACTGGAAGCAAGGATGGGCCCCTCCCAGCAACTACCGACTCATGCTGGAGAGAAACAGAGGCAAGGCTGGCAGAAGGGTACCTGAGGCACTTCCGCTTGCTCCTCTGATGACTCCAGGCCCAGCCCCTCCTCCCTGAGGAATTTGCTAGTGCGCATCTTGTCAGAACATTCTTTCCAGGACGTGGATTTCCCTTACGGGGGTTCGTCTTCTTGTCCAACAGGTCTAGGTTTCCTTTTCATAAACTTATCTGGACTATATGTTTACAGTGCTTGTGTACATTTTAATTCACTGCACCCCAGAGCTGAACACATACTGAAACTTGGGTCTGACTTCTAAATGGGGTGGGGAGAGTCAGAGAGACAGTACAGGGGGTAAGGCTCTTGCTTTACATGTGACTGAAACTGATTGTCTTTTGTTTGCTTGTTTTTTGCTCTTTGGGTCACACCCAACACACTCCGGGTCACTCCTGGTAGTACTCGGGGGTACCATATGGGATGCCAGGGATCAAAACTGGGTCAGCTGCGTACAAGGCAAACACCCTACATGTTGTACTATCGCTCCAACCCCTGAACCTGATTTGACCCCTGAACCTGATTTGATCCCCAGCACTGCAAGTGGTTCCCTGAACACAAAACCAGGAGTGACCCCTGAGCACAGAACAAGAAGTTCTTGTTCATTTCAGCATTGCTGGGGGACAGCCAACTGCACCCCCCCCCCATCCCCAAATAAAAATTTCTAAACATGATCATTATGCAAATATTCCCACCACATCACTGGACACTAGAATTTAAAACTCCTTGCTGTTGAAATTTAAATTATGAAGCCACGGTACACACGTAGCAGGCCACAGATCCATAAATAACTGTGGACATTACCACAATCCACGGTACAGGGACTGAAATGTCTCAGAGACAACAGAGGCCATTCCCAGAGCACAGGAGTCCAGGAAACAGGAAGATGGAGCCACATGGGAGTGGCCCAAGGGAGGTATTCTCAGGGCCACTTCTAATAGCATTAGTAACACGAAACCCTCTCAGCTTCAGTTCCCCACTCCTCTCCCTCATGACGATGGATTTTTTCTGGAATTGATTAAGTGCAGGGCTCAAGTCGCCCGGCCGCGCCAGCTGGCTTTTCTGCTGGAAATTGGAGGCCCTGAGTGACCAGGAGAATGAGAGTTTTCTCAGCGCCATCTGCCAATGACGTCCATTCAAGAGCCAGGGCTCCTGGGTGGACAATGCTTCTCTTCTGTACCCTGTGCCCGAACGGTCTTCCACCAGGGCTTACTCCTGGTTTTGTACTCCGTGCAGTGCTTGGGGGACCATATGGGATGCAGGGGATTGAAACTGGGTTGACTGCGTGCAAGGCAAACACCCCTACCCTCTGCATTATTGCTCTGGCCCCAGAACTCAGCAATTCTTGACACACTGAAGGGCAGCAGAGACTCCTTGGGGTCTGTGTGGACTCCAGCCAAGGGACAAGCCAGAACCACTCATCTCACAGCTTTGCTGATGAGCATTTCCTGTTACTTCTCTTATGTACTGTGGTGACTGAGAGAGCAGTCTGTTACTTTAACCGATAGCCAGATGTGGCAAGAGCAGGGGAACCAACTCAGCGGTGAGGGGTCATGCCTGGGATGCGCAAGGTACCAAGTCTGATCCCTTGGGGAACCCACCAGGGGTAGCCCTGGTATTCTGGTACTGATGGGCCTGGGCACTGAACCACCTAGTCTAAGTTGGCCAAGTCTTCCTGAGCACTGCTGAGGGGAATCACTGCCACTCTCAGAAGGCAAAAGGGATGCGGGGAGAGGAGGAAGTGAGGGGAGAAGGGTAGTCAGTGTACACACTGGCCACACCCCTGAAGGAAAAGAAACAGGAGCCTAAGCACTGTGGCGGGGCCAGTCCAGCAAACACTGCTGCACTCCCCATGCATCTCATTGCCCCCAGAGCACCAATACTGCTTGGATGTGCTAATTCCACTGCCTACGTTTATGGGTTCAGTTCCAAACCAAGGGAGCTCCTCGCTGGAAGCGCTGACAGGAGCAGGAACACGGCTCTGCAGAGCAGGTGAATTCTGCAGGGCCAGCAGCTCTGGCTCTCAGCCCCTCCTGGTTCCTGAAGGTGCAGCTTCAAGGGGCCCCATTGCCTGATGCTGCCCCAGGCTTTCCTCTGCGAGCAACCCTGCTGCACTACATCTAGTCTGGACATCTCCCAGGGTATCTGTAACCAGGTAACGGCACCTGATCCCCTCCTAGCAAATCTGGCAGGCATTAACCAGCTTTTAAAAAGTGTGTGGGAGCCAGATAGTACAGTGAGCAGTGCATTTGCTTTGCATACAGCCAACCTGGAATTGATCCCCAGCATACCATGTGGTTCCCCAGCACCACCAGAAGTAATTCCTGAGTGTAGAGTCAGAAGTAACCACTGAGCATCACTGGGTGTGACCCAAAAAGCAAAATTAATAAATAAAAATGGTGGGGAGGTGACTCAGGTCAGGTACACACATGCCCTGCATGTTTGAGATCTGGGTTCGAGCCCAAGTCTTTCAAATTAAAAAAAAAAAAGAAGGAGGAAAGCCGGCAAACTGCACTGGAGATGTGGTTCTGGGAAAACTGGCTGCTCCCTGGGATTTTACTTTTCAACCAACCAGGCTCTGTGTAAACACCCACTGATGTTTTCTGTTTGAGAGAGCAGGCTCTGGCCTGCAACATGATTCTAAAGGTTTTCCCTCACTTGGTGAATGAAACAAAGGAAGGAACAAATACAAGTGGGAGTTCATTCACCAGTTTGACTGCAGAGACTGTCTAGAGCCCCCTGCTTAGGTTAGCCTCAGGTTTTTTTTTTTTTTTTTGGGGGGTCTGTCTTGGGCACGCTCAGCAGTGCTGAGGGCTTAATTCCTGCCTCTGCACTCAGGAATCACTCTTGGTGGGGCTCTGGAGGCCAAAGAAGGTACTGGGAATCAAACTAAGTTCAAGGTAAGTGCCCTGTCCTTTGTGCTAGTGCTCTGAACCCTAGTCATGGAGGTGTTTGTGTGTGTGTGTGTGTGTGTGTGTGTGTGTGTGTTCACACCCATCGATGCTCAAGGGTTACTCCTGGCTCTGCACTCAGGAATTATTTCTGGTGGTGCTTGGCTGGGAACCACACAGGATGTTGGGGATAGAACCCGGGTTGGCGGGTGCAAGGCAAATGCCCCATCACTAAACTATTGCTCCAGCCCTGAGTTTTCTACTCAAACCAGAGAGCTCATTATGCACACAATGGGCATGTGATTTACAAGCAGAGAGCATACATGGCACGTGGAGCTCCAGGTTGGTCCCTGATACTGGATGGCCCCTCCCTCCCAAGCACTGCTAAGTGAGTCTATGCCACACTACACCACACACACACACCCACCCACACACACCCACCACCCCTCTATTTATGTAAAGAAGTTGCTGGCCTTCCTTCCCATTCCTGGCCCAGCAAGATGGTTTACTGAGTCCCACCAATAAGGACTAAGAAAGACTTGTCAGCCTGAGTTATCATTTAACATGAACAAATTCGTTGGTAAACAAATTTGTCATCACAGACATAAGTATCATTTAATCCATTTTGGTACACATACATGCACAAATACAAGGAAGCAGATATAGAAAGAAGGAAACATTAGAGATCTTCAGAACTCTTCCAAAGACCTTCCAAGCGGCAGAAAACTCAGTCTCAACCCAGAGGCGAGAGACTGGAGCAATAATGACATTTTGTCTTTCCATTGCAAATGAAGTAAAATCTACTAGTGCCTATGAAGCAGATTACACCTCAATACAATTACAGTAATTAGAAAGAAACCCACAGGACCAGACAAGAACCATACTTCCTAGAATCATACTTCCTAGACAACCCAACTCATCTACTAAGCAGGGGAGACATGGCTTTTCTCTCATGCTGAATAGAATGACTCTTTATATTGCCACAAAGCGGGAACGAGATGGTGGGGGGAACTTGAAAAAAAAGCCAATGATGTTCAATCTTGGAGTCTGAAAAAAATTGCTGGTAAGACAAACTAAGGTGAGGTCTAGGCCTGCAGACCGTTGGGAAACACAGGGAACATCCTGCGGTGAAGAGTGAGTGTGTTCTAGGGAGCATGAGGAGCAGTGCTGGGGCCTCCGCCACAGTGGGCTGTGGGGGAACATATGGACTATGAGGTCTGCATGAGAGAGCAGTGGGTGGACAGAGAAAGGCGTGCATTGGGGATGGTGGGGTGTCCTTGATATGTTCTAAGTGGGAACAGCTGTGTGCAGAGCCAGAGACACCTGAAAACTGCAATCCTAGCTTGACCTGGTGGGACCCACCACTATCTTCATGTTGTAATGACAAGTCTAACTCCTCAGCAGCAATTCTAGGGAGAATCCCCTGTCCCCCACCACCGTTTCAGGGGTGAGCATGCTGTCCACTTCACCCTTTCTCTCAGAGCCCTCTGAAGGGAGAAACATGATTATGCACCCTGTAAGATCAATATAATTGTATCATTTAATACCACATACACTTACGCTTCTAATTTAAACATAAATATTTGCATGCATGTTTCTCTCTTACAAGAAAAAAGTTGGGGGACATTTGTGTTTAAAATAAACTCAATAAAAGGTGATACCAGAGAGGTAGCATATTTGGAAGGGTGCTGACCTGCACACACTGCCCGAACTTGATCCCCAGCATCCCATACAGTCTCCTGAGCACTGTCAGGACTGATCCCTGAGTGCAGAGCCAGGAATCAAGCCTAAGCACTAACAGGTATGGCCTGAAAACTAGTAAAACAGAAGTTTCCAGGCAAGAAAGTGCTACTGATATTAGCATACTAGAGACAGTGTGGCATGACGCCGACATTGCTCAGTTTTCCTCCTGGAGAGAGGGCACTGTAGAAAGGTAAACTGAACTAGTTGGCACATCAGCCTCTTTCCTCCAGTGGCAACGGAGATTATTTTTTCCATTTTATACTTAAGAGGGGGCTTTTTTCAGTCTAAGATGGAAAGCCATCCAACTGCATTTGTATTGTCTTGGTGCTTCTGTTTTCCTTTTCTTGGGGAGGTAGCGGAGGAAAGGGCGCCAGCAGGGGATAACTGCTGAGGGCTGGGTAGGAGGGGAGCACACCCTCTGTTTCTTCCTTTTTTCCTCCATCACTTTTTCAGCAAGCTACATCGGTAACAATATCTTTAATGGAAAAGTGCTCAACTTGGGACCTAAATCCCCATGTCAACTCAAACCTCTTACAAGCTATGCGACACAAAACACATATTCTTTTCTGAACCAGCGTGAACTTACTTATAAAACATGGACAATAATTTCTCTTTCTCTACCTGAAGTGGTTATTGGGAGAATCAATGCAGCCATCAGATGGGCATGCACAATATTTCAGAAAACAAGGCTGGTGGGGCTACAGAGGCAGGCACCATACCCTTCCCCTAGAGATTCGGTTAGTGTTCATTCACTTCCAGTAAATTACATATCTGAAGGCAACCAGGACAGCCTTTCTGGAATATAGTCTTCGCTAGAGACTATGAAGACAGAAGGAATAAATGTGTGGAAACATTTTTCCTGTTAACATAGACCATTCTAGTGAACACTTAAAATAACATAATATAACCAGAAATTTCTATTGGAATTGAGCTCACAAAACTCTGCTTTTTAACTGGCTTAATGCTGCGGAGAAGGGGAATTCCATCATCTATAGCTACACTGTATTGATTCATTAATGGCCTGGTACTCAATAAGTTCTGAGGAACTGTCATTCTATCCAAGTCTGCTGTATTGAAAAGCTGCTTCTTTACTATCTAGAACACAGCTGGACTCTTCCCTTTGCTTAGGACATGAAAATAAGGATGTTCTCTAATGGAATATCCAGGTTGCTTCAACTTTTCCCATTTACAACCCTATTTTTTGCTTGATTTTGGTTACACAGTCTGACGTATATAGGTATAAAAAGCAGTCCCACAAATCAAAAATTACTGATCATAAATCTACTTTAAACAATTTTTTTGGTTGTCTTGGGTCACATCCAGTGGTTCTGTGCTCAGAGATTACTCCTGAGTAATGTCTGTCTGTCTGTCTATCTGTCTGTCTGTCTGTCTCTGTCTTCATAGTCTCCAGTAAAGATTATATTCCAGAAAGGCAGTATTGGTTGCCTTCAGATACTTAATAGAGTTTGGGGACCCTATAGGATGTCGGGGACTAAACCTAAATGAGGCCACATGCAAGGCAAGTGCTCTACCCACTGTACTATGGCTCTGGCCTCTATTTTGGAACAGGCCTTTGTATGTTTGTTTTGCCCTTTGGGACTACACTCGGCAGTGCTCAAGAGTTACTACTGGCTCTGCACTCAGGAATTACTCCTGGTGGCACATGGGGGGACCCTATGAGATTCTGGGGTTCAAACCTGGATCAGTTGTGTGCATGGCAAGCACCCGGCCCGCAATACTACTGCTCCAGCCATCATTTTAAAAAAAATTACAGGACCCCAGAGCGGGCCACAATCTGCAGTTTCAGAAATTATATGCTAAGGATGCAATGAATTCAAGAGTACTTCGTGCTGGCATAAGAGCCAGTTTTATTTTTATGGTGCCAGGGATCAATCCTGGGTCCTTCCACATATAAGGCAAGTGCTCTACTGATGGCACTTGCCATTTTATTTATTTATTTAGCTTTTTGGGTCATGCCTGGCAATGCACATGAGTTACACCTGGCTGTGCACTCAGGAATCACTCCCTGGTGGTGATTAGGGAGACCATATGGGATGTTGGGGATTGAACCCAGGTCTTTTGTGTGCAAGGAACATGCCCACTGCTCCGCCCTAAATAACCTGTCTTAATAACCTCCTTCTCTCTATGTGATTTCTTGGGATATATAGCTTTAAAATAAACGAGCAGTTGCTAGGGGTTAGGCAGGGACTTGGGAAGTAGTCATGAACCCTGGGGTAGCAGAGAAAGTTCTTTTCTGCTATCGGTCAATTCTCTGTATGGCTTATGGTGGCACTTACACAGATGCATTGTAGGATACATTGCAAGCCGTCCATACCAATGAGAGTCCGCCCTTAAAACTGGTGGAAACAGAATCAAGTCTACAGTCTGGCTCAGAGTACTCCTTGGACCGGTGTCCAGGACCCAGTTTTGATAGTATGATACAGTCTGAAGTGACTGTTACTGAGGTGAAGGGTTTGCTAGACTCTGAACCTCTTTTGATGAGCGTCATTTGGGGATCACACCTAGTAGTGCTCAGGGACCACTCCCGGTGATGCTCAGAGGTCATATGGTGTGGGGCTGAACCTGGGCTGCCAGCAATTTCAGGTGAGCACCTGAACCCTGTGGCATTTCTTTGGCCCTCCATGTTCCATTTTTTTTTTTTTCCTTTTTGGGTCACACTGGGCAATGCTCAGGAGTCACTCCAGGCTCTACACTCAAATTACCTGGCGGTGCTTGGGAGAGCCTATGGGATGCTGGGGATTGAACCTGGGTCGGCTGCATGCAAGACAAACATCTACCTACTCTACTGTCTCTTTGGCCACTCTATGTTTCATTTTTACAACTTCTTGTGAACATGTAAATTCAAAATTGACAGCCAAACAACTTGGATACTCAGGAGACACTCACAAAGTTAAGGAGTTGGTTCTAGAATTCCCTCTCAGAAGGGAAGTCCTGCTTATTTTAGGGAACCTTCTTACATAGGTCAGAGGCCAACCTCAAAACCATGACATGTCACGGGCTAGAGTTACAGTACAGCTGGGAAGGCATTTGTCTTGCATGTGGCTGGTCTGGGTTTGATCTCTGGCATCCCATAGGATACCCTGAGCACCACCAGGATGGCCCTTGAGCCAGGAGTCAACCCTGAACACTGTCAGATATGGCCCCAAACCCAAAATTATGATGTGCCAGCGCCTAGGAACTAAGGACACTGGAGGTTTGTGGGAGCAGTTTGCAGGTAGTGAGAAGGGTGTACACCGTGGGCCTGAGTGCCCAGAAGAGCTGAGTCTCACCTTATAGGATGGGGTTAGCAGGGCAACGGGCATTTGGAACCCTGGCATGGCTGACCATGTGTCACTTTTCAAAGTATATGTGAACACAGCAGAAACATCCCAGCACCGAGGCCTGTCCAGACACCCTTCCCTGACAGGGGCTGACCTGTGCAGAGGCTGCTGGTGCAGATCCAAAGAACTCACTAGACAGTTTTATCTGATTAGAAGGTTCTGACCCAGTGAGGACTGGTGACACCCTATTGATCCTGCCCCTGAAATATTGCTCCCTACTTATCTCTCTGCCCACTGCTACTGCCTGCTTGGAAGCCTCCATGGTCTCGTACAAGGGCACTGTGCTCAGGGGTTTTTCCCAAACTTAGTAGTTCCTGCATAAGCAACAACCTGCAGTCCCATGGCTAGAGGATCCATAGAATGCACAAGGCACAGTAGAGGGGGGAGGGCTTCACATATGGAAAGCCCTGCCCCCACATATGGAAATACTAGTGTCAGGGCATCTATGATTAAAACCCAAGCTCTGCAGGACTGGCAGTGGAGGGCTGCCCAGATGTGGGCGCTGGGCTATAAAGTACCTCCCCCTTGGGGCTGGAATGATAGTAAGTGGGTAGGGAGAGTGTTTGCCTTGCGCGCGGCTGACCTAGGTTCGATCACCAGAATCCCATATGGTCCCCTGAGCAATTCCAGGAGTAATTCCTGAGTGCAAAGCCAGGGATAACCCCTGAACATTGCTAGGTGTGACCCAAAAAGCGAAGGAAAAAAAAGAATCACACCCTCTCAGCCCCTAGAAGCCTGGACAGTGCTTCACAGCGTCGTCCAGTCACCAATCTATGGAGTTTCAGTGCAGTGCTCCCTTCCCTCTCACCTCT
Organism: Cryptotis parvus; assembly: GCA_021461705.1. Taxonomy (NCBI): domain Eukaryota; kingdom Metazoa; phylum Chordata; class Mammalia; order Eulipotyphla; family Soricidae; genus Cryptotis; species Cryptotis parvus. Next base: position 91,197 of record JAJIBD010031534.1, read on the forward strand.
GGGTGGAGCCTGTCATTCGTTTCAGACACACTGATGGTCTTGTAAAACCCGCAGTGTGCTAGTTGGTCATGGTGACACAAACTGGCCTGTTTGTGTGCTGGGAAGGGTGTTTTATCTTTCTTGATTAATTCACTGAGCTGGGAAGCTCTGTGCGCCTTTCCAAGGGGGCGTCTGTGTGCTCTTGTCCGGGGAAGCTTCCTCTACAACTTCTTCAACAACTTCCAGGCCCAGTTTTTTTCTTTTCTTTCTCTCCTCTTCCACTAGAATCTTATGTGGTTATTGCCTCATTTTCTCTTCTACTTTCTGGGAGAGGGGTGGATCCTAGTGTGTGTGTGTAACCCCGTGATGCTCATGAGCTTACTCTTTTGCACTTAGGGAATGGCTTCTGATGATGCACAGGGACCATATGGGATGCCAGGAATAGAACCTGGGTTGGCGGGCGTGCAAGGCAAACATCCTACCCACTGTACTATCGCTCTCCAGCCTGTGAGTGTGTGTGTGTGTGTATATATATATATATATATATATATATATATTTTTTTTTTTTTGGTCACACCCGGCAATGCTCAGGGGTTTCTCCTGGCTCTGCACTCAGGAATTACTCCTGGTGGTGCTTGGGGACCATATGGGATGCTGGGGATCGAACCCAGGCCAGCATCGGCTGGCCAAGTGCAAGGCAAACGCCCTAGCTGCTAGGCTATCACTCTGGTCCCTACTTTTTTTTTTTTTTTTTTTTTTGCTTATAGCATCTTGTTAGTGTCCCATCCACACAATGGTCTTATTTTCTGAAACAGCTATTACATTTTATGTTATCTGGGGCCATAGTTGCCATCTCTCCCAGGTTCCCCACCCCCATTTATTTATTTTCCCTTTGCCTTCATTTTGGAGACTTTCCTCAGAGAGTCTTGATTATCTCATTGCCAGAATAAAGCACCAGGAGCTGGGGGCTTGGCCCAAGGGATAGAGTCCAAGCCATGCCTGGCCCCAGGATCCCCCTAGAAACACCTGTGTGCAGATAAAGAACATCGTTGCAGGGGCCTTCCTGAACCCTGTTCTCCCACACCCCCAACATCTTCCCGTGGATGTGATTCACATATTATTTTTATTTATTTATTTTGCTTTTTGGGTGACACTCGGTGATGAAAGACTCCTGGCTCTTTGCTCAGGAATTACTCCTGGCTGTGCTTGGGGGACCATATGGGAAGCCAGGGATTGAACCAGGGTCGGCCACGTGCAAGGACTCTAGCCCTCACATATTATACAAGGTCCTCACACAAAGTGTCCAGAACATTCATTATTGTGTAGTTACCACAATCATCTGAACTTAAACCAGCTCCCTCTAGTCAAAAATAAGTCTTATGGCCATCAGCTGCCCCTCCTCATGTGTCACTTCTCCCGGTCCTGCATACCCATCCTTGGGCACCCAACATCTGCAGGGTATTTCAGATGCAGGGAGCCAAATGGCACCAGGCTCTTGGCTGACACATGCACGTGGCAGAGTTGTCACCTCTTCATTCTAGATCAAGGCTCTAGAGCACTGCAGGACAGATCACGCTTGTTGGTTGTTCAATCACTAGCCCAATGGACACTTGTGTTATTTCCACTTATGCGATATGGTGGGCAATTTTGTGTCGATGTTCATGTACAAGTGAATGTAAAAATCCCTGCTGGGAAGGAAACAGGAGAACAGGGTGGGTTCAGTTTCTAAATCTGTAAGGGGATATACAGAAGCCTGGCTTGCTGGCCTGCAAGAGCTGAGGGAGGCCATGGGTGCCTCAGGTCTGAGATTGCCAGTTCACTCCTAATGTCCACCCCTGCCCTCCCTCTTTTCTGAGCATCAGGATCTCATTACTCTCATCCAAGTACTCGGGGATGAGAGTGTCCCACCTCTCACGCATAAATGGGTGAGGAGGCACCTGCTCTTTATGGAGGTGCCCTGGAATAAATTGAAGATGCAAAAACTCATGGTCTGGGTATATGCGAGGCCTGAAATAAATACAAATATAAGGTTTTTTTTCTTTTCTTTTTCTTTTTTTTTTTTTGAGGAGCTACATCCGTTAAGAGGCTACTTTTGACTCTGTACTCAGAAGTTATTCCTGGTGGCACATGGCATGTACATGATGCTGAGGACTGAACCCAGATTAGCTACATGCAAGGTGAGTACTGTCCCCACTGTACTATTGCTCTGGCCTGTTCTTTGTTTTTGATAAAGCTTCTCAGATAGAAGGTTCACGACAGCTCTGCTGCCATCATCATTGCTGATGGTTGCTCTGAGACACAGACACACAGACACACAGACACACAGACACACACACACCAGCTTGGTTCTACAGAAGCAAATACCTTATTGCATTTTTCCTCAGGCACTAGTTAGCATGAGTTTTTGGCAGAATGTACCAAGAGTCAGAGCACACAAGTGCTGAATGGAGCCAGAAACAACTCTTGCTCCCACAGGGCCCCACTGATGCCAAGTGGACTCTCTAGCAGCCACTCAGGGCCATGGGGAACCCACCACCTCCCACTAGTTCCTCCCTCCCCTTCCTGGGCTCCAACAGCCACAGAAAGCAGCAGAGCCCACGTCTGTGTCTGATCCTGACTCTGGCCCCTTCATCTCCCCACGCCCTCTCAACAGTGCTCCCTCTGACAGCAGCCTGTCGTCCCTACCTGTCGCCTGTATTTCGGAGGGAAGGGAGCCGGAAGCTGGTGTTCCTGTCAAGCTTGGACTGGCTTTTGGTCCTCTTGATGGAGCCTTTCAGACGCTTGCTGAAGAAGCCCTAGAAAGAAAAGGCAGAAGGTTATGGGAGACCGAGCCCAAAGTATCGTGCTGAAACTGGACCCCTGGACCACCTCTGGACGGCAGGGCTGAGATTCTTATTTTTTGGCTTTGAGACCACACCCAGCAATGCTCAGGAGTGCTTGGTAGACCACATGGAGTGCTGGGGATTGAGCCCATGTCAGCCACGTGAAAGCCAAGTGCCCTCCCCACTACCACTTCATGCCTGAGATGCTTAATCACCAAATCCAGATAGAATCTGACTTTTTCTCTTCTCCCTCTCATGAACATCTATTATTTATTTATTTAGGGCTTGTGACCACACTTGGCAGAGCCCAGAAGCCACTGCTGGTTCTGTGCTCAGAGTCACTCCCTGTGGTGCTCTAGGGATCACCTTGTCTGCAGATTTGGACAAGGGTGGGCTGTGTGCGAGGCAAGAACCTTAGCCTCGAACTCTTCCCTGCAATCTGGTTTTCCTTTCTAAATCTGCCAATAACAGCTGCTCAAAAGCCACCTTAGTAGTGATGGAAAAGCTCTTTCTTCTAAAACTGGGATCATCATACAAGTTTTGATAGGACTTTCTTTTCCCTCTTTCTTGTTTTTTTTTTGGACTGGCTTTTAGTAGAGAAAGAAACTTGGAACTTTCTTAATAAATTTTAAGAAGCATTATGTGAAAAAGACGATCTTCTTTGGAGATGCTGCTGGCGATGCCTCCATAGTAGATTATCCACAGCAGCAAGGTCTGAGCTCCTGTTTCGGGGTGCCCGAGCCTGGGGCCTGGCCAGTAACCCGTCAAGTGACATTCTCCCAAGTCCTCCTCCATTCCGACTCCTTTCAAACTGCTGATCCCACCAGGACACTAGGCTGGCTATTCAACACATGTCTTCTCATGGGGCTTCATGCCACAGAGTGGCCACGAGGCCACATAGGATTTGGGGACAAGAGAAAAGCAACGGAAAAATACTCATTGCTACACCCAATGAGTTCTGTCCATCTGACTGTACTCGGGTAAAATGAAAACCCCTAGTGAAATTCCTTCCCTATGACTGTGGCAGCTGAGTGTAACCAGGGAAATGCAAACAAAATGAAAATGATATGAAGGTCATGAGGAAAATGCATCTCTCTCCCTTATAAAGTCAGGGTGGGTCTCAAGGAGATGTGTCAAGGAGAGGGTATACCTAGAAGCACCCAGAATCCCAAGAGCAGGCATCGGATGTACAGTGGCTTCCTGCTGGCACCCAGTAAACAGAATGTGGAGCCTGCCCCTACTCATTTGCCCCCCAAAATTCCAATGCCCAGTTCTGCCACTCTCCAAATGGTCCACAGTTTGTCCTCTTTTTTTTTTCTTCTGCTATTTGGGTCACACCCGGAGATGTCCAGGCATTACTCCTGGCTCTGCACTCAGGAATTACTCCTGGAGGTGCTCAGGGGACCATATGGGATGCCAGGGGATCAAACCCGGGTTGGCCACATGCAAGGCAAATACCCTACCTGCTGTGCTATCGTTCCAGTCCAGTTCATCCTTTTTTAAGTGGCATCATCCCACCACGGTCACTGACAGCACTAAAGTAACTTACTCTGAGTGTGGGGCTCCTGCTTCAGTGCCAGGATCAGGCCTCACGCAAGCACCCGCCAACTTTCTCAGACCCCTGGCAAACGTGGCAGTGACAATCACAGAGGCTGGGAACCCGCAGGCTGGAGTAAGCCCTGAAGACAGCACCTGGCTACTGGGGCTTGCCAGGCGACTGAAATAAAACGGCTGCTATGCAACCGTGCTCCCAAGCCTCACTGGAGGCAGAGAGAGACACAGTTCCCAGAAGGCATGGAAAGGGCGCCCCCTCACCCATGGACTCTTGGCCTCCTGCCCTGTCCTGCTTTAGGCGTCTCCTCAGCAGTGACCAGTCAGGTACAGAGAACTGTGTCACACAATTCCCAGAAATGCCCCTTCTTACAGCATATATCTTAGAGTGAGGGTGGCGTGCCGCTGCCAGCCATAAAGGATCCAGGTGAGGCCAACCCCACTGTGCTAACACGGTGTTCAGTGCCATCAGGAAGCAATCTCGAAATCCTGCATCATCTGCAGTTTGCTTGGCATAGGAATTACCTGCCAAGGGGGGGGGAATGTGTCATAGATAAACGATTCCCTTCCTGGCTCTACGGGACCCAGACAATCAATCATTTCAGACTAAAACCTAATTGAGGAAATGAACAGGACAAAGGGATAGAAAGGTAACTGGTTTAGGTTCCACTCTACTTTCTAGCCTCATATTCAATTTCCTTCCTTTCTCTTCCAACGGTTACAAGTGCAAACAGGGAGGGCATCTCTAGGTAAGAGAATAATAAAACAACAGGGTTGGGAAGAGATTCGTCAAGAGATTTGGAGCTCCTATGTGAATCATTTCTTCTCCAGTGGGTTTTTTTTTCTCTCTTTCTTTCCAAATTTAAGAGTCAGAGGGAAAAGGAAAAGGTTCCCTCATTGATTACAATCTTTTTTCCAGTACAGGACTGTTGCAGGACTCCTCTAAGAACCTCTGCATCTGCCCTGGATTGTCTCCTGCAGGTCACTTCGTAGACAGGGGGTAGTCTAAATGTGGCAGTTTAGGGGCCAGAGCGATAGCCCAGCGGGTAGGGCGTTTGCCTTGCACGCGGCTGGCTCATGTCGGCCCAGGTTCGATCCCCGGCATCCCATATGGTCCCCGAGCACTGCCAGGAGTAATTCCTGAGTGCAGAGACAGGAGAAACCCCTGAGCATTGCCGGGTGTGACCAAAAAAAAAAATAAATAAATAAATAAATAAATAAATAAATAAATAAATAAATAAATAAATAAATAAATGAGTGTATGAGGCAGTTTATCTGACCATGTATTCTATACTGGCTGGTATAAATATTCTCTCATGCTACCACAATCATCATGGGACTAGCTAGATCTTACCAGCATATTTGCCTGGCCACGCTGGATCTCTAAGTAATTAGACCAGAGAGAAATGCTGTTTGCCTCCAAGCAAGCAAGCATGGCTCCCTGATAACTCAAAGGCAACTAAAATACAAAACTACCGTGAAGTAGACGAGACTCTTGTGAAGGCTTGGAGAAATATTTAACTGGCATTAGTATTAGTCTTTGGTACAGAGACATGCCATCTCAGAAACCCCCTTCTCTACCCTATAAAGGCATTTCCAGGCAGATCTTGGCTCAAAACATTAGCATATAGTAGGGCCTAGGTGAGGGGCTGGGAGAAATTACCTAAGGGCATTTGACCCTTCCTGCTTCCCATAATAGTGGGGGGTCTGAGTTGCAGGGATATAAAACCAGCCTGCTTCCCCCTCTCTCTCTTTCTTTGTGAGCTCGCACCCTTCTTTGGAGTCTTGTCTTTGTCTCCTCTTTACAGGGCCTTAATACATGGTGGCCACCATCTTGGCCTACACGTGTCTGGGGTTCTAGCTGGGAATCCTAAGCACAAGGTTTCTTCTATTGCTGACTTGTATGCCTGAACCTGTGATAAGTAAAGCCTTTTAAAACTGCATTGGATTCCTGAGTCTTCATCCATTCCACGCCGGCTTCAGAGGTAAAAGTACCGCTTTCTGGTACTGTTGGGGACCCCGTGGCGATCCCTTACACAGGACGATGAATCAATCGTTGTCACCCAAAACCCAGTGATCTGCATTTTTTGAGACATCCAATGATTCTCTGGCATTAAATAAAGTAAACTTTGATTATAAAACCCTTGAACATGAAAAAGCACACAAATTAACATCTTAAACACATTCTCATGAATCAGATTTAACATTAATGTTGGTATTATACAATTACAAAGGTGTTCACAATTGGTTCTTGGTAATACAGTATTACAGCACCCATCCCTCCACCAGTGCCCCATTTCCACCACCAATGTACCCCACCCTCCCACTTACCCCCCCAGGCTGCCTCAACAGCAGGTAGCCCTGTTTCCTCTCTTTCTCTCTCTGCTCTCTCTCTGTCTCTGCATCTCTCTCCCTCTTGTTTTATACATTGTGGCTAGCCCTGCAGATATTTAGAGTTTATCACTTAAGTCTCTTTGTGTATATTCAATGGTGAGTTTTAATCTGCCATTACCATTTCACACATTTAGTAAAACACTGGTATCTATTTATATCCTATTAATGAATGCAGTCATTCTATATCTGTCCTTTTCCTTCTGACTAATTTCACTCAGCATGATAGTCTCCATGTCCATCCATTTGCAGGTAAATTTCATAATTTCATCTTTTCTGACAGCTGCATAGTATTCCATAGTGTAGATGAATCACAGTTTCTTTAGCCAGTCGTCTGTTCTTGGTGATGCTACTATTTTAGAATAGAAATTTTACTGGCGAGATTTTTTAAATAGAAAAGTAAAATGTGTGTTTACATTCATATATATAACTTGCCGTAACTGTTAGAAAATTATGTTTATAAGTTAAGAATCACTAGGGAGGCCAGAGATCACTAGATCACTAGACATCACTAGACATCCCGTTGTTCATCTATTTCCTCGAGTGGGCGCCAGTAATATTTCCATTTGACCCTATCACGTGCCAGTGTCGCCCAATGGCATCTGCTTGCTTCAGGAATTTGAAGAGCCTCAAACCGTTTATTCAGGGTCTTGACGAAGAAGTCTGACCATCTTGTAGGTGGGCAGCCACGTGATCTTTTGATGTCCCGTGGGATCCAGTCAGTAACGTCTCTAGTCCAGCGGTCGTCTCCAAATCGCATTACATGTCCAGCCCATCTGATTTTTGATGTCTTGGCAAACGAGACAGTGTCCCTGACTCTGGAATGTCGAAGGAGGTCGGAGCTCTGCATTCCTTCTCTCACTTGAGTGAGGTGTGATATTCTAAGCATAGCTCTTTTGATTCCTCTTTGGGAGACCCGAATAGCATTCTCATCCTGCTTTCATAGGGCCCAGGTCTCTGAGGCGTATGTTAATGTAGGGAGAACAGCGGAGTCGGAGATGTGCCCAGAACCGGAGGTCCTTTTAGCTATTTCTTTGATTTTTTTTGAAGGCATTCCATGCCGCTCTTTTTCTCCTGCACAGCTCAGGTTTTAGGTCGTTCACCAGAGGCCAGAGATACAAAACACAATTTCTACCCAATTCCTCTTTGCCCTGATTTCTCTTTGTGAAAGGTCATTTACAGCTGATGGGAGGCCACTATGACTGACTTATTTTTCTATAGTGCCAGGAATAAAATCCAGGGCCTCACACATGCAAAGCAAGTGTTCTACTGCTGAACTACATTCCCAGACCCAGATTTCAAATTTCTTTCCTTGCTTTTTTTTTTTCTTCTTCTTCTCTCTCCCCCCCCCCACCCATTTCTTGAGTCAGGAGTGGAACCCAGCAGCTCAAAAATGCCAAAATAGAAACAAAACAAAAAAGCACTGTCCTCAATCCTTGAGTTCCATCCTCTGCCCACCACTTTTGATTATCTTCCTATTGTTTTCTCCTCTTTCATTTTTAAATTTAATACATCGTGTTCAGAGTGTATCTCTTTCAAACCACTAAGATTATCGAGCAATTATTGTCCAAAGGCAAAATTACTACCTCTTAGGTGCGGTTTTTGTTGCGTGTTGGCAACTGTCTACCATGGAGACACAGAATATTTCTACCACCACCAAAATTTGCCATATTCCCTCTGTCCAACACTTACGATGACCCTGAGTGCCTAGAAACCACTATCTGATCTGTTCCTATAGTTTTTCCTTTTTCAGAATGATGCATATGTGTGATTATGCAGTCTGGAGCTTTCTTTCTCTTATATTATCTCTGAAATTTATTTATTGCCTATGTCAGTATATATGTGTGTATATATACACATATGTAGATATGTATGTGTGTATATATATGTACATATATAATAAAACACTACAGTTTATTTATTTGCCAACTAATGGGCATCTGGATTGTTTCCTATTTGGGTGTAATAAGAATAAATTTGCTAAAAAAATTGTGACCAAAGCTTTATATGAACATATGGTTGGAGTTTTACAAAAAAGAAGTGGCAACTCTATGAAGAGACTAAGATTGTTAATGAGAAGGAATGAGGGTGGGCTCTTGGGATGGGAAGAGATCCTTCATTTTCCTCTTGATATCTGGAATAACTTTAGCTATACAGAAAATCTGTAAACAGGGACCAGAGCTATAATACAGGGAGGGCTTTTGCCTTGCATGCAGCCAATCTGGGTTCAGTCCTTGGCATTCCTGAAGGTTCTCCCAAGTTCTATTAATTCCTGCACTCAGGAGTTACTCCTGGTGGTGCTTGGGGGACCCTATGGGTTGCTGGGGATTGAACCCAGGTCAGCCGCAAGGCAAGGCGAATGCTCTACCCACTGTGCTATGGCTCTGGCCCGACACTACTTTTTTTTTAATTAATATTTTATTATACCACCATGAGATATACAATTACAAAGATGTTCACGTTTGGGGGTTTCGGTCATACAGTGTTCCAGCACCCATCCCTCCACCAGTGCCCATTTTCTACCACCAATGTCCCTGATTCCCTCTCCTGTCCCCTAGCCTGCCTCTAACCAACCTTCCTTCCTTCCTTCCTTCCTTCCTTCCTTCCTTCCTTCCTTCCTTCCTTCCTTCCTTCCTCCTCCTCCCTCCCTCCCTCCCTCCTCCCTCCTCCCTCCCTCCCCTCCCTCCCTCCTTCCTTCCTTCCTTCCTTCCTTCCTTTCCTTCCTTTCCTTCCTTTTTTCTTTTCCCAAATTTTATTACACCACTTTTAGACATAAAATTACAAGATGCTCATGTAGAGTTTTGGTTCCACAGTGTTCCAACACCTATCCCTCCACCCGAACCCATCTCCCATCACCAATGTCCCCACCTCCCTCCCCACTTCCACACCTCAACTACTTGGCAGGTTCTGTATGTCTTTTCTCTCCTCTCCATCTCTCCCTCCCACTAAACTTTCCTATACATTGTAGAATGCAGTACATTAAAGGACACAACTGTATCCACTAGTTTGATGGACTGCGCGGCCTCATGGTCAGCATCTGGACAGCGAAGGTGGCGGCTAGTGTGGTGGGCGAGTCTCATCCGGCTGCTTCCGGGACCCCCAGAGGTGATGGGCCCACTCCCAAAACCCATCCCAACACTATTTCTTTCTCAGCCCCTCCAGATGCTGTAGTTCTGTTATCTGTCTGATACACATGGTCTCTCACATCTGGTTACCTGGAGGTATTTTGCTTATACTAGCAAGTACTTTCTTCTGTCTTGACCAAGAGTTAGTTCTCTGCTATCTTATGATCCCCTAACTGAGCTGCCTTATAGAGCTCATTTCTGTTTCTGGGCCAAATTCAGCAGCATGCGCTACTCCACACACATTCGCTAGATGTGGATCATGATTAAGGCATATCAGGGACAGTTGATTTTGTCACAGGAGTAGAAGATACATCAAATACTCTGGGCGGTGACGGGGGTGGCCCTCTAAGTTCTCAGAACAAATCTAGATGTGGTGTCTGTACAGGAAACTGGGATATCTGGAGGGTCCCCAGCTACAGACCTGCCCACCCCCACTCTGAAGTAGATGTTGAGTCCTTCCTGCTTTCTTCCACAGGATCACAGAATGGACAATGGAGGAAGCCAGATCGAAGGGGAGGATGATTGGAAGTGAGGGGTGAAATCTAAAAGAACATCCCCTTTCCCCCACAAAGTGGGTCTGCCAATCGGACAGATTCCCAGAGCTTATAGTGAGCTCCTGAAAAAGCATCGATAATAGTATGTGAAAGACTCTGTCCATTGTCAGGGAGATGGGCTAGATGATTTTAATTGAAGTTTCCCCACCTAATTTCTAGGACTCTAAGAATAAGAGCATTACAAGTGGAGAGGGGCTTTAGAGTCTATTAGTTGCCTTAAAAAAAACCCTCTTAATGCCTGTGGTGAAATAAAATGCACCTAAAAAAACGGGTATTATGGAAATGGCATCAAGCAAATGGCAGAAAGGAAAAACATCACAATGACTGTGGCCTCATGCTGGGGAGGAGAAGCTATTCTCTGTCTTTGTTTCAGCAGAAAATAAGGAAAGCTCTACCATTGTGGCAGATATTTCTATGAGGCATATTTATGTGACCTTCAGAGGTTCTTCTTTAATTGTGTTGTTTCCAATGGAACTAACTTTTCTTTTCCATTACAAATTCAGGCACCCATATATGAACAAGTGGGTCCTGAGTCCATACTGCTGTTTTATTTGCAAAACCTCCAAATAAAACTGTTTGTGGTGGATTTTCTCCTCCTTCTTGTTTCTTCTTCTTCTTCTTCTTCTTTTTTTTTTTTTGGTTGGGTTTTCTTTGGTTGACTCCTGGCTCTGTGCTCAGGGATCACTCCTGGTGGGGCTTGGGGGGGGCATATGGGGTGCTGGGATTGAATCCTGGTTGGCCGTGTGCAACTCAAGCACCCTCCCCGCTGTACTCTCTCCAGCCCCTTAAATTTCTACCTTGTAAGGAAAGAATCATAGGTCTTAGAGGAGGCCAAATGCCTTTTGATCATTCTAGGGTGTGCTAGCTGGACATACACTCAATTGCAGGGCATGCCAACGCCCATGATAGGCACATTCTGTTTTTTCCTTTTCTTTTCCTGATTAAACAAGAAGTGCTCAGGAGGCCCAGGGTAACCACTATTAATTCTTTGTCCACCTGGCTGAGAATTTGATTTAATCAGAAGGTCTGAAGATGTTGCTTAGGCCACTTGGTGCCAGGAAACTGGGGTATCTGGAGGGTCCCCAGCTACAGACCTGCCCACCCCCACTCTAAAGTAGATGTTGAGTCCTTCCTGCTTTCTTCCACAGGGTCACACTCAGCAGTGCTTGGGGTTCCAAGGCTATACGCACTTATGTGTGGGAAACTTAAATGGTGCCGGGCTCAAACCCGGTTTGGGTGCATGCATGCGCCTGGCCACTGATCTCTAGACCGCATTCTTAAAGGCCAGGGAAAGTGCATTTCTGGCAAATGACAGACACTGTCCTTTCTGGGGTGCTGGAAGCCTGAGACCGGAGCCCAGCTTGCCAGGCCCCACCATCAGGTTACAATTGTCCCTGCCAGTTGCCATGACTCTGAGGCAGAAGCAAACTAAAAATGGTGGCCCAGGGATCGCTCTTATCATCTGCCAGGGCAGCAGGCTCCTTCCCACCCCTGCATGCTGCCTTAGATTCCATCCTAACTACTCCACAGGCCCTTAAAACCCAAAACACAATGCTGATTAATGAAAAGCCATCAGTCAGTGGTGTGGAGAAGATCTTTGCAAACCCTGCATGGCCAGGAATGCCAACTATACAGCGAGTCTTCATCAGAAAAGCAAAGGACGCACAATACATGAATGAGCCCTGGGCCTGGATTACAGGAGCAGTTTCTAAACCGTCTGGGCACCTCCTGAGACCCGAGTCAAACAAGGCTGCTGGACAAATACAGTGACTTCCCAGTGACTTCCCAGAAACCTAAGTGACTGTCAGATGTTTGATCCTGGGCTGGTGAGACAGAACAACGGAGAGGGTGTTTACCTTCATGCAGCCAGCCCGGGTTCAGTCCAAGTTTTCTACTTTCAAGGACATTTATCATTAAGTTTATTTACTTAGTTTTGAGGGGATTTTTTGGGTCACACCTGGCAATGCTCTGGAGTTACTCCTGACTCTGTACTCCAGAATTATTCCTCGTAGTGCTAGGGGGGACCATATGGGATGCTGGGGATTAAACCCAGGTTGGCCGTGTGCAAGGCAAATGCCCTACCCACTGTATTATAGCTCCAGCCCTCAATAAAATACTTTAAATTGTTGGCCATTCTGATTACAACATGACTGAAAGGCAGAGTTAATACCTCCTATCTGCAGACTCTATTTCTTTTTTCTTTTTCTTATTCCTGTGTTCATTCTCTTCTTTTACACTTGGGGGAGATATTTTGCTAGACATAAACTATAATGGCCAGGTCATATACCACATACACATCCATTCACAAATAGGAATTCACTCTTTCCATCTGGAGGATGCTTTGACAGATTTTTCATTTGGTGCAGGTGGTCAACAAAAATGAAAAATAATAGAGGATCTTTAAGCAGAAGGATGAGAAGGCCTAGGTATGGGGCCAGAGAGAAGGCCCAGAGGGAGGTGCTGAATCCCATTGACAGGAATTTCTGTGTTCTTTTGACATTCTTAGGTGGTTGTGATATCAAGGCTGGAACTGGAGTACAAGAGTACACAATGGAAACTCCCTGGTCTTCACTAAGTGGACACAAGGCTTTCTGTCACATCCAATGTAGTAAATCAAGATCTAATCCAGAGCTTCCTGAAGAGTCTATTAAAAAATGGAGCCCAGAGCGGGGGACTACATGAAGTCCAGCTGCTCTGTCCTTCAGTGGGGCACCACATTGTTCTTACCCAGGAATTTTAAGACAAGTCTTTGGTTGGTCTCCAAACGCTTTTTTTTTCTGTGAGAAACTGCAGAGGTTGTGTCTCACGATCATGTTTGTGCCACTCCTCCCTACATGGGGTTGCTAGAGGGGAGGGGGTGTCCTCTGCAAAAAATCCCCGGAGAGCCAAAGGAAGGGGCCACACACCTGTCCATAGTGCTTTTGGCTGGTCCAGTATCTATTTAGGGCCCACAAACTTTCAGAGCCAGGCCAGCAGCTAATCTAAACAAAGCAGTGACTTGTATTCCTGTGCAGGCAGGTCAGAACAGAGCACTGCACTATGGAAGCGGGTGGCCAGGTGGGCCCTAACACAGCACAGTCCTCTCCATCAGGCATGTGGAGGTCAGGTGGGCTGTACTACAGCAAAGTCCTCTTCAGCGGGTACGCAGAGGACAGGTGGGCCCTAACACAGCAAAGCCCTCTCCAGCGGGCGCGTGAGAGCAGGTGGGCTGTACTACAGCAAAGCCCTCTTCAGCGGGCACGCAGAGGGCAGGTGGGCCCTACAACAGCAAAGCCCTCTCCAGTGGGCACGCAGAGAGCAGGTGGGCTGTAGTACAGCAAAGCCCTCTTTAGCGGGCATGCAGAGGGGAGGTGGGCTGTACTACAGCAAAGCCCTCTTCAGCGGGTACGCAGAGGGGCAGGCGGGCCCTACCATAGCAGCCCCCCGGGCATGCGTGCCCACCAAAGCCCTCTTCAGCGGGCACGCAGAGGGCAGGTGGGCTGTACCACAGAAAAATCCTCTCCAAGTGGGCATGCGAAGGGCAGGTGGGCCGTACCACAGCAAAGTCCTCTCCAGTGGGCATGCGGAGGACAGGAGGTAAGCAAGATCACAAATGTCAATGGTTATTTTATAAACAGGGTATTAAGGAATGCAGCCTGCTCACCACACTCAGACAAGGACCCTGTTAGAGGCATCGACAAGATGGGGCAAGACACTTTCCTGTCTGCATTAAATTTAGGGACTTGGACAACTTTTCTTATTTCCTCTGTTTCCTAACCATCTCTGTAATAACATTTAAATCAAGTTTCAAAAAACAGATAAAACACAACCCAGATATTTTATTTAAAAGGAAAACTACAATCTGATGGGTGGGGGTGGGGGAATGTTTGGCAGAATAGTAAAGATTTTTTTAAAAAGGCAAACATGATTTAAATGAACAAAATGGTTTTTGAACACTCTAAAAGTTCAAACTCATATCTGCACAAACGTTGTGAGCTTATCTGACAGCTATGACACTCAAAGAAACAGTCACAGGAACAAGTCATAGCTATTTTTCAGTTTTGAGTTTTTGGTACACCTGGCAATACCCAGGACTTACTCCACGCTCTGCCACTCAAGGATCACTCCCAAGGGGCTCAGGTGACCCTATGGGTGCTGGGGATTGAACCCAGGCTGGCTGTTTGCAGGCAAAGTGCTCTACCCACTGCACTATCCCTCTGGCCTCCATAAATCATAACTAAAGAATTCTCTGAGGGGCTGGCAAGAGTATAGAGGAGGTAAGCCATGCATGTGGCTGGCCCAGTTGGTCCCCAGCACATCTGGAATATAGCACCACCAGAAGTGAACCCTGAGCACCAAGGCAGGAGAAAGCCGAGCCCTGATGGGCATGGCCCAACCATTATCTTGGCTTCACTTCACATAGGCAACACTATATACATATGAACACCCCAGTCCTCTGAACCCCAGCATCAATTCCAATCTCTCTTTGTCATAAGCAAGGATATAACTGTTGTACTCAGGAGCCCTGATGTGTCTTAAAACATCTTTCAAGGTTAGGAAGTGACGCGGGGACAGCACCCGGAACACCAAGAAAGGACACGGCAGAGATGCTCCACCTTCCGGTCTTAGGATCATTCCCACATGTTTTAGGCACTCAAAACCACTAGTTGCATTTGCCACAGGCGTGAGGGATGGTGTCAGGCCCAAAGCTGATGAGGCAAGACACCAACTGCTAAGAATGCAGACCCTATAAATCGCTGGGAGTGGAGTGGAGCAACAGAAGCCCAGCTTGATCAGAGAAACGGACCACAACACAGCAAACTTCTCCAGCTAAGACACTCTGTACCCTTGGGTGTGGGGTTCACACTGCCTCCCCAACTCACCTCATCCTTAATGTGGGGGTTGTGGGCTCATCACTAGCAACCTGAGTTGAGACAGTACCTGCAAGAGGACTCTGAGTCACTTGGGGAAGTAGAGAAACATTTCAATACTTCACAGTATTTAGACAGCTTGGTACTGTGCTGGGCCAAGGCAAATGTCAATAAACACATCTCTCATGCTTGGGCAGCCAGCGAGACTTTGGGAAGCTTGAGAACCAGCTCAGTCAGTCTCGCCCCAACCAGCCCTGCTCCCTCCATCTTCTCGCCACTTCCCCTACAAACAGTTCAGTTCCTGCCACAAAACCCCACCCCAAGTCCCTCTGATACCTAACTACCTTAGGAAGCATGCACTGCCAGTGCGAGGCCTTCAACCCAGAATTATGCTTCTTGTCCTGTCGATTCTTTCCTAAAACTCAGCTCAATGACCGGCTCCTGGGCAAAGTCTGAGCTTACACAGCTCAGTAGGAAGGATCTAAGTGAACGAGCTCACCTACCCTCTTGCTAATGAGGTCAGCTTTCTGTCTCTTGCTCCAAGATTCCAGATTCCCTCAGCACGGGTTCTGTTGTGTTCATTTCTGTTTCGCTAGTGCCAACCATAGTGCCACAAAGGTATCAATAATTAAAGAGATCAATTCGCTGATGCTTCACCAAAACAAACCCTCAACAGCAGGCATGTCACTGTGGTCAGAGCGATATGGTATAGTAGGCAGGGAGATTACCTTGCATGTAGCCAACTCAGGTTCCATCCCCAGACAGACAGGAGTGATCCCTGAGCACAGAACCAGGCATGAGTAAGTCCTAAGCACTGCCAGGTGTGACCCGCCTCAAAAACAAAACGAAAACAAACAAAAAAAAAAACCCAGAAAAACAAACAAACCCTAACCAAACCCAAAGGGTCATTGTCAGTAACATAGATAACATTTGTTGAAGTTGAAGTCGTCTGCTCTGAGCAAGACAGAAAACAAAGGTGGCAATAGAGTGTCCCCGCTCTATGGGCATACCTGGTAAGTGGTTCCCCCTTGTGGTCACCATCATAGATACCTAAATCCTAGAACCATGAGTACCTACACATCAATCTCACTTCATCCCCTTGTAAAGCTTAACACAGAAGATATTCTATCAGATACCCCACAATACTTTTTTTTTTTTTTGGGACGCTTTTTGAGTCACACCAGAGATGCTCAGGAGTTACTCCAGGCTCTGCACTCAGGAATTACTCCTATCAATGCTTGGGAGACCCTATGGGTTGATGGGAATTGAACCTGGATCAGTCACATGCAAGGCAAATGCCTTCCCCATTGTACTATCACTCCAGCCCTACCTCACAAGTACTTTAGAGGGAAACAGGCCTATGTCTGGTTCTGTTCTGTACCACTGTTATAGCAATTACAAGAATTACTTGGTCCCCAGCTGTGAGTTAGATCCTCAACATAGCAGCAATGCACCCTCGTGCTGGAAATGACCCAAGCAGTGGTATCAGAGGGGTCTCAGGAAATACCCACCCCACCTCACCCCACAGCCATCAGAGAACTGCAGGGCATGACTCAAACTGCCTCTTCTGGTTTCCCACCATAGAACATCAGGGACTGATGTGGCGGCCACAGCCAACACGAGGCAGTCCACAAACTCGCCTTTCCAGGGTCGCACATTTCAGAGTCACTGCAGAGCTTTAAAACCGTGTGCACCCTCAATGGTTGGACACCACACAGTGTGACAGGAGCCCAGCGTCACAGATGGTCTTCCCTCTTGTGTCATATGACTGTCACCACAGTCTGCACAGCGGCCTGTGCACCTGCAACTCCCAAGCCTCCTCTTCCTGCTGTCCCTTTCAAGAGCCACGACCAATGCGTTACTTTGACTACTTTCCAGGTAAGAGGAAGGGAGGGGTCATGAATGGCACCTTCTGCCTTGGGGGAGGTGCATGGCCTCTGGGACTGTGATGCAGTGGTGAAAAGCCCTCTGCTCCCCTCATTATTCCTAGGCCGGGAAACAAACCCTTAGCAAGCAGCTGGGGAGCTATGTCAGTCTCTGAACATGCACTGCGCCTGTTTTTTCCCTAAAAACCATTCCTTGGATGATGAGTGTGCATCCTGACTAAGCTGTTGACTTCCTGTGGAAGGAGAAGCCAACTCTCTGCCCCAACTACACTGGATCTGAAAAGCCCAACTGTGCCCCACAGGCTTCGTGGTGGGACGCTTCCAGTCGTCCCTAGTCAGACACCAGTGCGATCAAAGAAGTCCCCATTGCACCCTAGCATGGTGTTCTGGCTCTTAAGAGACTCAGATCTTCTCACAAGAACTGTGCATGGGCGATTCAGTGCCATTAGAGCTCACGGCCGTTTTATTAAGAAAATGAGGGGAGAGGAGATTTAAAATTGTTTTTCTTCATTCTGGAAACAATAAAATATATAGGAAGTTATGCCCATAGAACACAGAAATTTAATAAGGGACTAAAAAATATCTGTTGTTTTATAACTCCTGTCAGAATATTCATCTAATACTTGCCTATGATCTTTAAAAAAAAACTTTGTAAAACTTTGGGAAGAATCAGGCCTCCAGTAACTTTGCAAGGCACTGAGTTACAACAGTGGAATTATCCTAACTCCTTGGGGTTGATCTGCAATAAAACATTCATTTTGGTGATATTACCAAGTTCAGTTTATGATAAATACATTTTTAAATCCACCTGAAAGGACACTGCAACTTTTTTTTTCTTTTTGGGTCACACCCGGCAATGCTCAGGGGTTACTCGCTTTGTACTCCTGGCAGTGCTCGGGGGGACTATATGGGATGCTGGGGATTGAACCCAGGTCGGCTGCGTGCGAAGGTGAACACCCTACCCGCTGTGCTACCTCTCCAGCCCTGGACACTGCAACTTTAAAAAGTACACTAGGAGTGGCCGAGCCATAGTACTGCTGGTAGGGAGTTTGCCTTACATACAGCCGACCTGGGTTTGATCTCTGGTATCCCACAGGTCCCCGAGCACTGCCAGGAGTAATTCCTGACTGCAGAGCCAGGAGTAACCCAAGCATTTTTGAGTGTGATCCAAAAAAACAAACAAAAAACTTAAAACACACACACACACACACACACACACACACACACACACACACACACACACACACACACACACACACACACACACACACACGTCTTTTCCCTAACAGAAAAGTCTCTACTTGATACTGACTTCCATTGTGCCCTCAAGCCTGGAAATCAACTTTCTTGTGGATGAAAACAGTAAGTACTAACACCACAATGAGATTCAGTGGTGAGGCTATTTTGTCTCTACCCCAGTGATGCCGGGTGAGTTAAACTCTTGAGCACCAAGTAGGTGATCCGAAAGGAGGAGACAACCCGCCACTTCGTGGTGAGAGAGGCTCTGGCACCGACCCTCTGTCTGCCCTGGATTCTGGCTCAGTGCTGCCCGGCTGGACTCAGGGAAGCCTGACACCTGACATGGAGTTTCCCCCCAGAGTTATCACTGAAGCACTCAGGATGCTTCCAACTGGGGAACTACCTAATCACTGGCTCTACAACTTACTTTTGGCTTTTTGGGTCACAACGGCAATAGTCAGGGGTTACTACTGGCTGTGCACTCAGGAATCACTCCTGGCAGTGCTCGAAGACCCTATGGGAGGCTGGGGGAGCGAACTCAGGTCAGCCACGTGCAAGGCAAAAGCCGTACCTCCAGCCCTGCTCTGAAACTTTATGGGCTGTTTTATCATTCTCTTCTTCTGCCCCAGCTGTGCCGGGAAAAAAAAAAAATCAAAACTCTAAAATGAACAAAACTTAAATAACACTCCCCCAGCCCCCATATCCCTCACCTAACGAAGACACCAGGCTTTCCCAGCCTGCTATCAGAAATGAGACTCCAAGTGCCAGAGCTATGTAAGAGGCCACTCCACATGCCCAAAGGGACTTCGGGACTTCATGTATTTAGTTACAAGTTTGGGTGATAGGCTGTGAGTAAAATAAACATCCCTCTGGTAAATGCACTGGGAGCAGGGGCCGCCAGTCCAGGTTACTGTGCACTTACTGATAACGCTCACCACAGTAATGCCGGGAAACCCTCGAGACACACACAGAATGTGTACAAGTGCCTCTGTGTCCGAGAAGAAACGTGGAGCAGACCTTTGCAGACACGATGACTTACTGGGACTTTGAAGGGTGAGGTATTAGCTGGGTCCATGGAGCTGGGCTTCTCAGATGTACTGGTCCCTGAGATACTCCGTCGGCGGGGGGACCGCTCTGCCGGCACCTCTGGGAAGGATGAGAGAAACATCATCAGAACACCAAATGTCAGATCTCTCAAGTGCAACATTTTAAAAAACAAATCAAAAGACACCCAAGCCAATTGACTTTAGAAGTGTGTACATTCTCTCTCCAGCCATTGCGCCCTGTCTTGGGGACAGTGGAACAACAGGAAACCAGGGAGATGCCATGCAGACTCTGAGTGCAGAGAGAAAAGGCAATTCTTCTGATTTAGGCTTAACGTCCAGAGCACACTGGGGACATGCCCCTCACACTGCAACTCCTTGTCTTGTCGGCACCCCAGGAGTTAACAGAAGCCCAGTGAGCTCCGCTTGTTCGGTGAATACAATACAGTCTAGTGTTGCAAGGGACTTGGTGGTGTTTGCACAGAGGTCAAAGTTCAGCTCTGGGCAGACAAGCTGATTCACCAGACTGCAGGGAACTTAGCAGCTGCCAGGCTGAAGAACATATATGCAAGGCAGTTACAAAAAATAGAACCACTTCTCCTTGTTCTGGTGAGACGACCTTAGGAAGAGTCAGCTCTGGCAGCCTCAATCTGTTCAAACTGACCTCAAAAGCTACACATTTTGGCAAACAACGGTGTGAGCCTTTGATCGGATGACTGTACACTAGCATAAGGTTACATCACGATCTCGCATGATTAAACAGATCTGCACGAAACGCACAACAGAGCAGACATATGCATAGTATACCTTTATCACAACTGCTTCCCATCTCCCTTCAGCGGACAGACATAGAGGAATCCAGCTTCTCAGACAGCACGAGACAATCTCAACATGGACAAGGAAAAATAAAAACCCAACCAAAAAACCCCAAACCTAAAAAAAAAGTATCCCGTGTCCTCTTGCAGATCTTAGAAGAGGAAGGAAAAGCGAGACTCGAAGCCTGGCATTTTGGTTCCTGCTGTTTTGCCTTCGAAAGAAAGATGCCGTTTAAACTTGCATTTCTGGCCTCCCGCCCCTGGGATCCGTGCTACTTCCACTTCAGAGGCAGCGTTTTCCTCTTGCTCGCTCTGTGTCTTGCTCGGCCCCCTCCCTCTCCAGCTTGCAGAGAGAGCAGCACACAGGACTGCAGCTCTTCAATCAATCCTCCCCCCGCCGCACATCCTCATCAGTTAACTTTCAGGCTATTAGCAGGCGCCCAGCCACTACCTCCCTCAGTTACAGAAAAATCTTGCTGCATGCCACCAACCTGCTGAAGCCAAGAAAAATCATCGCCTGAAATTTAGATTCTGGCCATGCCCGAAGGACACTGTTTCACACCAACCCAGGAATGCACCCGCGTTAATTCCCTCCCAGGAAAAGAGCCTTTGGAAGTGCCTGCTCTATTCATCTCATGGTGTGCTGGACACCGATTTTCTTTCTGTGACTAAACACGCCACTGGATGACATCTTGACCAGAGAGACATGGCGAACTGCAGCCTTCCCACTGGCCGCGGCTGACAACAGAGCATCGTGTGGGTCTGGTCTCTTAAACCCAGCAGGGCTCTTAAACCTCTCCAACCACCAACAGTTAAATGAACCCTAATGCACAGAGCCGCTTCCAGCATCAGGCACACGTGACCGCTAAGACACATCCTCAAAAAAGAACGGCAATGGAATTAGCTAAAATTTAGAGGAGTGGCACAAAGCAAGGAAGTTAAACCAGCTTGCCCTGCATGGGAATGAGACCCTCAGATTGGCAGACCACGCCTAGACCAAGTGATTAAGTCAGGTGGTTTCCGAATGCAGTGTGGGGCGAGTGGGGAGCAGGGGGGGTGACAGTGCTGGGAAAGTCCCTTTTCCCTGTCAGTCACCTGTGCTTGGGAGACACTGAACAGTGTCCACTGCAACATCTTTCCTTCTCTGAATAACTGACAGAGAAAGCAAGCAAAGACAATAGCCACTTTCATTAGCAAGAGGAAGTGAGTTGACCCACAGTTTTCCATACTTTGCTTAAAACACATTTAAGGACAACAAGAAAGTTATTCCTCGCTCTCCGAAAGATTTAACCTGGGGCTGGAACCAGAGGGCAGTGGGGAGGACGCCTGCCTTGCATATAGCCACCGTGGTTTGATCCCTGACATCCGATAGGGTCCCCAAGACTGTCCAGAGTGAGTTCTGAGTGTACCACCCCCAAAAAAAACCTCAAAGATCTAATCTTAGTTTTCAGACATTAAGTTCAATAAGACCTCAAAAAAATATGAAATTATACTGTTTAGAATGAATAATGACATTTCAATCTCAATAAATATATTTCTCATACTGCCCCTTCCGCACTCCCCACCTCCCACCTACACACACACAGAGACACACAGACTCTCTCTCTCTCTCTCTCTCTCTCTCTCTCCTCTCTCTCTCTCTCTCTCACACACACACACACACACACACACTCTTTAGATTTTTCTTCTGGATCAGAGAAAACCTATCACAGCTTAAAGAACATTACTGGGTTTAAAAAGAAGAAACTATATCAGTTTGGGAAGTTGGAAAAATGGCCAAAAAGGCAGGGAGATGTCTGCAAAACCCACTTCTCGACTTCGCCAGTCCCTCCTTCCCCAGCAACGCACAACTTAACTGCTCAGGCAGAAAACACCCCTTTCCTGCTATTACATTTCCAGGGAATTTCCGATTCTAACACTTAAAACTGAGAAAGGAAAGGATGTTTGAGAACCAGTAACTGTGCAGAGTCAGAGGGTGAGGGCGCCCATGAGGGGCGGGATGAGTCCCACCTGGGGGCCTGTGCCCAGAACCTGGGCTCTCCCCACCAGAGAGGACACAGAGGAAGGTGCTGCTCTCTCCTAACACGGCATTTCTGCTGAGTTGGAAAGAAAATCCACAGCAGTGCCAGGAGGCCAAAATTAGACTGTTCTTGGCCTGCCCGGTCAGGCAACACGCTCCCCAGTCTTTCCACCTGCTGGAACCCTGCCCCTCCTGCTCCGTCCAGTCCTTTTCTGACACCCCACGGCCTAGAGCAGGACAGACAGTCCATGTCCACCCAGTAGAGCCCAGAACCCATCTCTTCCCGTGCTCAGTCCCTGGGTCCAGCTGGGAGAAGGTGAGGATTTGCAGCAATGCAGAGGCCCTGCTCTGCACCCCAGCTCCATGAGGGGGCCTCAGAGTTTTGCCCAGCAATTCTCCGGTGCCCGCGATTAATTACATTTCACCTGCCCAGCCCTGGTTGCATTGCTGATCTGGGTTCCTCAGGTCAATAAGGTTTTGTGCTCTGATGCACAACAGCTTGGGGAAGAAGGGGCTCCCTGAAGCCAGAGGTGGTCACGCTGCTGGGGTGAGAGGGAGTCACTGGGATCCAGTCGTTTCTGGTGGGGTCTGAACTCAACTCAATCTGGAATGCAGCAGAGTGCTCTCGGCTATGGTTCACCCCCAGGATACCCCTT
Organism: Cryptotis parvus; assembly: GCA_021461705.1. Classification (NCBI taxonomy): domain Eukaryota; kingdom Metazoa; phylum Chordata; class Mammalia; order Eulipotyphla; family Soricidae; genus Cryptotis; species Cryptotis parvus. The sequence continues at coordinate 114,128 of JAJIBD010031534.1, forward strand.
CACTGGGCTCCAAAGAGGAGAGAGAGGAGCTGTGGGGGGCAGAGGAAGCAGGAGGGGAGTAAGTTGCTCCCATAGCTCCCATCGGGAAGCACCCCCAGTGAAGGTCGTGAGGAGGTTCTGTAGGTTCTGAGGAACCCATAGAAGCTTCTCAGGCAGTAGGAGGCAGATGGCAAAGACCAGGAGGAGTCAGTGACCCAGCTCAGAGCACATGGGGTTCGGATCCCCACTAAAGGACCCAGGTCTTTCCGAGGTAACCAAAGTTACAGGGTGTAATGCCCTTCAGCAAAAAGGATGCAGAAACCATGTGTGTGAGAGACGATTCTTCACTTTCAGACTTGGAGTAATAAATGTGATTGAAGTAATTCCAGAATGTCACTGTGTTTGGAAAGAGGGACATGTCTATCATATTTATGGAGTGTTATCTTCCAAAAGCTTCTGAAAATGCCACAAACAAGAAAGCTAAGTCATTCTTTGTCATTAACGCCAAATACCAACAAGCACCAATGAAATGGACTCTATTCAGCTGTGTTATATTCTTGCCCCATGTGAGCACAAACATGAAGTCATTACAGCGACAGCTCAACTCCAAGTGCCACGAATTCTGATCATATCTGTCACTGGGAGGCAGTGCAGAGAATCAAACCCAGAGTCTGCCCTGGGCTACACTTCAGTCTCTTTGGACCACCTGGGTGGGGGTAGTGGAGGAGAAGCACTCCCAGAAGTGCTCAGGGCTTACTCCTGGCTCTGGGCTCAGGGGACTATATAGGGTCCTGGGGATCGAACACCAAGTCAAATGCCTATAGGCTATATTATCACTCTACCCACTCTATCATAAAGTTTTTAATCCAAGGTTGGGTTTTTCTTATTATTTCTAAAGGGGAGGGGGATGTAGAGTTAGCATGTGCCTAGCATTTGTGAGGCCCTGACTTACATCCCTCCCCCCACAATTACACTCTCTTTCTCTCTCCCTCTCTCTCTCCTCTCTCTCTCTCTCTCCCTCTCTCTCTCTCTCACACACACACACACACACACACACACACACACACACACAAAGCAAGGCTCCCCAAGGACTGTCAGGAATAGCTCTGGTGATCCTAGATGTGAGCATTCCCTATGAAATTAAAAAAAAAATCAGAGAGCTATTTAGATTTCTTGTAAATAATACAGAAGACATAGTTTTATAACTGTAGCTCAAATCAAGAACAGTAGTGGAGGGAATATCTGCTTTTACGTGAGCTCGGGGTGGCCTGGGACCAAGGCCACATTTAGGAGTTTTGTTTATTTTGTTTGTGGTGGTGGTGGTGTCTGTGTGTGGGGGTGGGGGATGTGCAGGGACTGAACCCAGAGTCCATGCACCCAGAGAAAGTCCCTTGGAGCTACCTCCTGGTCTCCAAAATGCAACACTTTTGAAAAGAAAATAGCCTTGTCCATGTGAAAGCAGTTTCAGAAATTTCACAAGGAAGAGGAACAAAATGTGGGAAGATATTTATAAAGTTTTAATTTGTTTGTTGGTGATGTCAGAAACAAAAAATACCCTTCTCACAACAAAATCCTCTCATCTTGTCAGGCCAGAAAAACATGACATATTCTCAGACACAGTCAGCATATACTGTGTGTCTAAATATTTCCCATTAATAGTCACTCCTGCCAATTCCTAGTCAGAATCAGAAATTGTGAATGAATGGGGATGCTTTACTGATGATAATTACACAGGGGGCCACATGAAATAAAATCTGATATTACACTTGGGTAATGAGGGTTCTAATGGCCTCAAAAGATGAATTTTCAGGTCTTTTCAACAATCCTTATTAAAAATTAGCAACATTTGAACAAAGCAAACTAGAAAATTAAATACACTCCAAACTGTGTTTTGGTATATTTTGGTACCTGTTTAAATCCCTGAAGTTTTGGGGTACGGCATGGTTTGGTGGAAAATCTCAAATTTTCCTTCAAATTGCATATATGACAACCATGATAAAAGGGGCAGGGCAAGTGACTCTATCAATGAATAAAGCTAACCCTGGGCTAGGGGGTTAGTACAGTGTGTAGGGTGTTTACCTCGTACATGGCTGACCTGGGTTTGTTTGATCCCCGAGACCCCATATGGTGCCCTGAGCACTACTAGGAGTGATCCCTAAGCATAGAGCCAGTGGTAAGATCTGAGCACTTCCAGAAGTGATCATCAAACCAGGAACAAGCCCTTTGCATTGCCAGGTGTGGCCCAAAAAATCAAAGATTATGTAAGGGGCTGGAGAGATAGCACAGGGCTTTCGGTACATACCTCACATATGGCATATTCAAGTTTGGTCTCTGAGTACCATCAGGGGCAACCCTGGAGTCACACCAAGCATCACTGGATGAGGGCCTGGGGGGCCCCTAAACACGCTGGTGTTCACAAATACCGAGCTGCATCAGATTCCTGCATTGAACCACTGCATGGATGGCCCAGAATCAGGGGGAGTGGTCACTGGGGTTCTTGAGCACCAATTAGGAGATCTCTTCCACCAAAAAAATTTGGTAACACGTCCTCCAAAGATAACCTGCACTTACGAGGTGGACCCGAACAGACCCAGGATAGTCAGAGCAGTGAAAAGCTCCGCCCAGCACAACGTGCATGTCTCTGGGTGTCCAGGTCTTACAGAAATAGGTCCATGGAGAGAGTTGTCAGTATCAGGCAGGGGTGTGGGATGCTGTGCCTCAATGGGGCAGGGTCCATAGGAAGTCTGTACTCTATGTGTATGTGTGTATGTGTGTGTGTGAGAGAGAGAGAGAGAGAGACAGACAGACAGACAGACAGACACAGACAGAGACAGAGAGAGAGAGAGACAGAGAAAGAGAGTCAGAGACAGACAGAAAGACACTCCCACGACCTCCCACATGCAAGGCAAGTACTTCAGTGCTGAGGTATATCCCAGCCCTGTCCTCAACTGCTCAACTCTAAAAGACCATGAGGCTTTTGATTCACAGAGGTATTTGCCTAAGCATTTTTTTTTTGGGTTTTTTTTTTTTTTTTGGTGTTATATTCCGCAATGCTCAAGGGTTACTCCTGGTTCTACACTTAGAAATTATTCCTGGCGGTGAACTAGGGGAGGGAGGAACCATATGGGATGCCGGGATTGAACCCAGGTCAGCCACATGCAAGGCATACACCCTCCCCACTGTACTATAGCTCTGGCCCTTGACTGAGCTTTTTTAACTGACCTGGGATGTTCTCACTACTATGTTTCATAGAGAATTGTGAGCAGAAAGTTTTGATTTATTCATTATATGATTTCAGCACCACAATGTGTGTATATATATACACACATATATATTAAGGTGGTGCTGAAATCATATATATATATATATATATATACACACATACATACATATAAATATGTATCATCACTTGTATCACTTGTCTTCCCGTAATCATTGATTTGCTCGAGCAGGCACCAGTAACATCTCAATATGTCCTGTCACATGTGAGATAGCCCAAGGGCATCTGTCCGCTCCAGGAACATAAAGAGCCTCAAACCATTCCATCAAGAGTTGGGAATGAGGTCTATAATTGTTACCGGTATTTGGCATGTCAAATACAGCACGGGTAGCTTGCCAGGCTCATGTCATATATATACATATAAATAAGTAAACAAACAAACAGACAGATTAAAAACAAACAAACAAACAAACAAATAAATGAGACTCAGATACACAGGGTAGAGCTGCTACCGGCTCTACCTGTATGCAGCTGACCATGAGGCGCCCAGGAGGGAAGGCGGGTCTAGCCCTGGCCTGCCATTCCAGCAAAGGAACCCCCCATACCATGAGGGCTGCCATTTTCAACATCCGGACTCCACAGTTTGTCAGAGCTCCACCCAGCAGAAAAGCGGATCTCTCCCTGATGCAGTTCATCAATAAATGCACAAGATGAGAGACTACTAATATCCCACCCACACGGCAGAGCCTGGCAAGCTACCCTTGTCGTATTTGATATGCCAAAAACCAGTAACAATTATAGACCTCATTCCATGACCTGAAGGAATGGATGGAGGCTCTTCATGTTCCTTGAGCAAGCAGATGCCCTTGGGCTACACTAGCATGTGACAATACGTATGGGGATGTTACTGGTATCCACTCGAGCAAATTGATGAACAATAGGAAGACAAGTGATACAAGTCATACATACATACATACATACATACATACATACATACATACATACATACATACACACACATATAGGCCCTCCATCATGCCAGAGTCTATTAAGATTAGTTCGGACTTGATTCTAAACAGACTTTTGCTTTTTAGTAAGTATTAAAAAAGAGAAAAATATACATATATCTGGACTACTAAAGTAAAGATGGGAACACAACCGTGTACTGAGGGGCGGAAGATGCCACAGGACCATACACAGAGCACACTAGCCTCATCAGACATTACTTATGAGTGAAGAGCAGAGCAGCGAGTGGAGCTCTGCTATTGATTGGGGCCCCGTGAGCCAGCAGGCATGGCCAACTTCCTCTTGCCAATGTCTGCTGGCTTCCTTTTGTTCTTTTTATTTCCAGTCCATCCATCACCCTGGCTTAGGACATTCTGCCTTCTCCTGCAGACTACAGCAGGCCTTCCTAAACACCCTCCTGACTTTCATGGCTCTCTGCTTCACATCATCCTGCCCATCCTGGCTAGACTCATCACCCAAACACCTTTCTTCTTCCTTGGGGGACAGGGGCGGGGTGGTGCAGGGGTGGTGCAGGGGAGGGATGTGCGCCTGGTGCTAGATTCTTGACTCAGGAGTGACCCCTGGTGGTGCTCAGGGGCCATATGCGATCTTGAGGAATGAACTGGGGTTGGCAGGGTGAAGGGGAAGCATCTTAAGCCCTGGACTATCACTCCAGTCCCGATCACATTCATTTCTGTCTTACAAACCACCATCATATGTTGTTATTATCATTAGTTCTTCGCTGAAATGCTCTTTGGGTTTACTCCTATTGCTAACCTGTTGGGTTAAATACTTAATTCAGTCCTCTTTAGCCTTTCTCCTTTTTAATATTAAGGCTAGGAGTTTAATTTAATAATTATTCTGACAATATTCTATACATTTTGACACGTACTATTTTCAGAATGTTTACTTCTAACATACTCTATCATTTTCATTGCCTATTTCTTTGACTAAAAGAGTTATATGTAATTTTAAGGTTTTCCTATATAAAAGTTTTGAAAAGGATTTTTTTCCTTATTAAAACTTTACCTTAATTTGTCTATGAATAAGAGACCGTGTTGTGTATTACATGAAGAGGGGCACTTTTGAGACCCATTTATGCCCGAGTCTACTGTCAGGTTTCATGAAACGCAAAGCATACTGAAGATGGCTCTGGAATTACTGGACTTAAGACTGGAATGTGTCCATTCAGGCAAGCTTGAATGTTCTTATGTCTTCCATAGCCTAACTCTGTAGACTGGATTACAGATTTATCCATCTCTCCTTACATCTGTTCCTTTTTTTTTTTTTTTGGCTCTGTGAATCTTGGGACTCATTACCGGATGCCCTGCTTTCTCTCATCATGTAGGAGGGATGTTCTTGATCATCCTGGCTGTGCTTCTGACATAAAGTTCCAGTTGACCTCATTTTTTCTGACTAGGTTTGCTTTCCTCTAATTAGTATTTGCAGCACATCCCTTTATTCAAACCTGTTACTTGAACTCTCCCAGGTCCTTGGGTCTCTCTCATTCCCAGTATACAAATAACTGAGTGTAGCAATATTGACTGATTAATATTTCTGAGTATTGGTGCTGGATCTTATTTTCTTTTTTCTGCTTATTGTGTTTTCAACTTCCTGTATATACTTTTTCTCCCTGATCAAACTTTTTTAAAATGTATTTTTCCTTTTCATAGCCTCTGAAGTTATGTACTTATTTTTCTTCCTTTAATAGTTGTCCTTAACATTCTAACATATGTAGAGTCTAAAGTGAATCCTAATTTCTAGCCTTCTCTTGAATAATTCAGTGATCTTAAAATACTTCATTTCCAGATTACCTCCTCCCTATCTTGACATGACTGTTGTTCACCATTTTAGCTTTACCTTATCAGAACCCTCACGAGGAGTTCTCAAGAAATTTAATTCCCCCTCTGTCCAGTTTCCTACCTGACCACACAGACAAATAAGGGGCATTGGTAGTTGTCAGGAAGCTGATTCCTCTCTAAATCTACCTTTGCTTTAAGCTATTTTCTTTTTTCTTCAGAGCGGGGAGTTTCCTTTCAGGCTCATTTCTTCTGGCAACCATTTCTTCTCCAATTTTTGTGGTATCAGTAAGGTATTTTCCTCATTGCTCTATGTCATGTTTCAAGTCAAGAGCTGCCATATTGCAGAAATGGGAGTTTGAGGTTTTTTGGTTTTGTTGTTGCTGTTGTTGTTGTTGCTGGGATGTGGTTCGGTGGTAGAGCACTTGCTTTCCAAGGGTCCTGGACTAATTCTGATACCACATGGTTTCCTGAGAACCAGGAGTGATCCCTGAGCACCAAGTCAAGAGTAGTAACCTAAGCATAGCCAGGTGTGGAAGCCACACACACAAGAAATACGATCCCCAAAATGGATTAAAGATCTCAATATCAGACCTGATTCCATAAAGTACATTGAAGAAAATATAGGAAAATCCCTCCACGACATTAAAGCTAAAGACATCTTCAAAGGTGAAAAACCATTAACAAAGCAACTAGAAGAAAATATAAACATATGGGACTACATGAAACTGAAGAGCTTCTGCACCTCGAAAGAAACAGTGACCAAGATAGAAAGACAGTCCACAGAATGGGAAAGAATATTCACCCAATACCCATCTGATAAGGGGTTAATATCCAGCACACATACACTGAGTATATATCAGGCACTGGTACAGCTATATAAGAAAAAAAACAGCCAACCCCATTAGAAAATGGGGAGAAGAGATGAATAGAATCTTTGACAAGGAAGAAATCCGAATGACCAAAAGGCATATGAAAAAATGCTCATCATCACTAATCATCAGAGAGATGCAAATCAAAACAACAATGAGATATCACCTCACACCACAGAGAATGGCCCATATCCAAAAGGGTAAAAGCAACAAGTGCTGGCGTGGATGTGGGGAAAAGGGGACTCTCATACACTGTTGGTGGGAATGTCGACTTGTACAACCTTTCTGGAAAACAATATGGACATTCCTCCAAAGACTAGAAATTGAGCTCCCCTTTGACCCAGCCATACCACTCCTGGGAATATACCCTGGAAAGCCAAAAACACACAGTGGAAACACAATCCGCACTTTTATTTTCATAGCAGCACTATTCACAATAGCCAGAACCTGGAAACAACCAGTATGCCCAAAAATTGATGACTGGATAAAGAAACGGTGGTACATCTACACAATGGAATACTATGCAGCTGTCAGAAAAAATGAAGTTATGAAATTTTCCTATAAATGGATGGACATGGAAAGAATCATGTTGAGTGAAATTAGTCAGAAGGAAAGAAGAGACATAGAATGACTGCATTTATTTGCATGACATAAATATACCAGGTGATCTTACCAAAAGTGGAAATTACCACAAGCACGTGGGAGTCAGAGGTTAGGTTAGATAGAGAAGGGAACATGTGTGAATAAATGTCTAAAGGTCTGATACCAACATAGAACTGAGCATTAAATACAGACAAAAATGCAAATGATGGCTTCTAAGTGTATGTAGTGCAACCCACAATATGTGGGAGAAGGAGGAGGAGAGAGAGAGGAGAGAGAGAGGAGATAAAGAACCTGCCATTTAGGCAGGATGTGGGAGGGAGGGAATTGGGGACATGGGTGGTGGTTGAGGGGCACTGGTGGAGGGGGGGGGGGTGCTGGAACACTGTGTGACCGAAACCCCCAAGCGTGAACAACGTTGTAATTGTATATCTCACGGTGGTATAATAAAATGTTAAAAAAAAAAGAAATACGATCCCAATTTTTTTAAACAAAAAGGAAAACCATTTTGATGTTGAATATGCTTCTCCCGACAATAAGTATACTTTTAAGAATAACAGCTGCATTCCCTGCTCATGGATGGGGAGAATTAACATTGTTAAGATGGTAATACTCCCTAGAGCTTTGTACAGATTCAATGCGGTTCCTATAAGGATTCCCATGACATTCCTTTAAAGAAATTGACCAAACACTTCTGAAATTCGTATGGAATAATAAGCCCCCACGGATAGCTAAAGCAATCCTTGGGAAGAAGAAGATGGGAGGCATCACCTTTCCCAACCTCAAACTGTACTACAAAGCAGCAGTAATTAAAACAGCGTGGTACTGGAATAAAAACAGACCGGTGGACCTATGGAATAGAGTTGAGTATCCTGACACCCACCCTCAAAGACATGATTAGTTAATCTTTGATAAAGGTGCAAAGAGTCCAGACTGGAGTAAGGGAAAGCCTCTTCAACAAGTGGTGCTGGGAAAACTGGACAGCTACATGTAAAAAAAATGAATTTGGACCTGTGTCTAACACCTTGCACAAAAACCAGTTCAAAATGGATTAAAGATCTCAATGTCAGACCTGAATCCATAAAGTACGTTGAAGAAAATATAGGAAAAACCCTCCACGACATCAATGCTAAAGATATCTTCAAAGGTGAAACACCATTAACAAAGCAACTAGAAGAAAATATAAATATATGGGACTACATGAAACTGAAGAGCTTCTGCACCTCGAAAGAAACAGTGACCAAGATAGAAAGACAGTCCACAGAATGGGAAAGAATATTCACCCAATACCCATCTGATAAGGGGTTAATATCCAGGATATATCAGGCACTGGTACAGCTATATAAGAAAAAAACAGCCAACCCCATTAGAAAATGGGGAGAGGAGATGAACAGAAACTTTGACAAGGAAGAAATCCGAATGGCCAAAAAGGCATATGAAAAAATGCTCATCATCACTAATCATCAGAGAGATGCAATTCAAAACAACAATGAGATATCACCTCACACCACAGAGAATGGCCCATATCCAAAAGGGTAAAAGCAACAAGTGCTGGCGTGGATGTGGGGAAAAGGGGACTCTCATACACTGTTGGTGGGAATGTCGACTTGTACAACCTTTCTGGAAAGCAATATGGACATTCCTCCAAAGACTAGAAATTGAGCTCCCCTTTGACCCAGCCATACCACTCCTGGGAATATACCCTGGGAAGCCAAAACGCACAGCGGAAACACAATCCACACTTTTATTTTCATAGCAGCACTGTTCACAATAGCCAAAACCTGGAAACAACCAGTATGCCCGAGCACTGATGACTGGATAAAGAAACTGTGGTACATCTACACAATGGAATACTATGCAGCTGTCAGAAAAAATGAAGTTATGAAATTTTGCTATAAATGGATGGATATGGAAAGAATCATGTTGAGTGAAATTAGTCAGAAGGAAAGAGAGAGACATAGAATGACTACAATTATTTGCATGACATAACTATACTAAGTGATCTTACCAAAAGTGGAAATTACCCAAAGCGTGTGGGAGTCAGAGGTTGGTTTAGATAGAGAAAGGAACATGAGTGAATAAATGTCTAAAGTTCTGATACTAACATAGAACTGAGCATTAAATACAGACAAAAAAAATGCAAGTGATGGCTTCTAAGTGTACGTAGTGCAACCCACAATGTGTGGGAGAAGGAGGAGAGAGAGAGGGAGAGGAGAGGAGATAAAGAACCTGCCATTTAGGCGGGATGTGGGAGGGGAGGGAATTGGGGACATGGGTGGTGGCTGAGGGGCACTGGTGGAGGGCGGGGTGCTGGAACACTATGTGACCAAAACCCCCCAAGCGTGAACAACGTTGTAATTGTATATCTCACGGTGGTATAATAAAATGTTAAATACAAAAAAAAAAAAAATAAAAAAGACCCTGAAAAAAAAAAGAATAACAGCCGCCAATGCGAAGTCATTAACTGTAGCCTATAATAGTTATTTAGAAATTTAAACATTATGTCAAAATTACATTTTTTTTTTTTGGTTTTCATTTTTGGGTCACAGCAGCGCTTAGGTCTATTCTTGGCTCTGTGCTCAGAGACCACTCCTGGTGGTACTGTGGGATCATAAGCAAGCAGTCCTGGGGTGGGCCCAGGCCTGCATGCAAGACAAGTGTCCTGACCCTCTATAGTCTCTCCAGCCCTTTTATAAAATCATTCTATCACTCAAATGACTTAACTGAATGAAGTGAAATGAGAACTTAAATTCAGTTTAAAAAATGTATAACAGCACACATACACTGAGTATTTTCCTCCTTATTCTAGAACTTGGAAATCCCAATGATAAACAACTAATAACTATAAATGCCAGCAACATACCTGAACTGGAACTGGCAATTATGGAGAGAGAGAAAACAGCAGAAGGTAAAGGGAATGGGACAGAGGAAGGCAGAAATAGGAAGTTGTATATCTGAAAATGGTAACATCACAAATGTTTGTGTATCTGACCCTAACTAGCATTAATTCACCGAAATGTATTTAATAAAGACACCTACTTGGTGCTATTCTAGAAGATGACAAAATTACACTTGCCTCTTTACACTTGAAAGTTCCCTTAGATAGGGCTAGATCGACAGACCAGTGGGTAGGGTGTTTGCCTTGCATGCGGCTGACCCAGGTTCAATCCTGGTATCCCATACTGTCCCCTGAGCACCACCAGGAATAATTTCCTTTTTTAAAAATTTTTTATTAAATATTTTATTATACCACTGTGAGATATACAATTACAATGTTGTTCATGTTTAGAGGCTTCGGTCACATAGTGTTCCAGCACCCCGCCCTCCACCAGTGCCCATTTCCCACCACCAATGTCCCCAATTCCCTCCTCCCTCCCATAGCCTGCATAAATGGCAGGTTCTTTGTCTCTTTTCTCTCACCCTCTCTCTCTTTTCCTTCTCTTACACATTGTGGGTTGCACTACATACACTTACAGGTCATCATGTGCATTTTTTTTTGCCTGTATTTAATGCTCAGTTCTAGGTTGGTATTAACCCTTTTGACATTTATTCACACATGTTCCCTTCTCTGTCTTACCTAACCTCTGACTCCCACACGTTTGCGGTAATTTCCACTTTTGGTAAGACCTCCTGATCCACGTTTCGCCTAACACTGGATTTTGATGTCATATTATGTATATATATACATATATATATATATATATGTCATGCAAATAAATGCAGTCATTCTATGTCTCTCTTTCCTTCTGACTAATTTCACTCAACATGATCCTTTCCATGTCCATCCATTTATAGGCAAATTTCATAACTTCATTTTTTCCTAACAGCTGCATAGTATTCCATTGTGTAGATGTACCACCGTTTCTTTATCCAGTCATCAGTGCTCGGGCATACTGGTAGTTTCCAGGTTCTGGCTATTGTGAATAGTGCTGCTATGAAAATAAAAAGCGCGGACTGTGTTTCCGCAGTGTGTTTTTTGGCTTCCCAGGGTATATTCCCAGGAGTGGCCTTGGCTGGGTCAAAAGGGAGCTCAATTTCTAGTCTTTGGAGGAATGTCCATATTGTTTTCCAGAAAGGTTGTGCAAGTCGACATTCCCACCAACAATGGATGAGAGTCCCCTTTTCCCGCATCCACGCCAGCACTTATTGCTTTTACCCTTTTGGATATGGGCCAGTCTCTGTAGTGTGAGGTGATATCTCATTGTTGTTTTGATTTGCATCTCTCTGATGATTAGTGATGATGTGCATTTTTTCATATGCCTTTTGGCCATTTGAATTTCTTCCTTGTCAAAGTTTCTGTTCATCTCTTCTTCCCATTTTTTTAATGGGGTTGGCTGTTTTCTTCTTATATAGCTGTACCAGTGCCTGATATATCCTGGATATTAACCCCTTATCAGATGGGTATTGGGTGAATATTCTTTCCCATTCTGTGGACTGTCTTTCTATCTTGGTCACTGTTTCTTTTGAGGTGCAGAAGCTCTTTAGTTTCATGTAGTCCCATATGTTTATCTTTTCTTCTAGTTGCTTTGTTAAAAGGAGTAATTTCTGAGTGCAGAGTCAGAAGTAACCCCTGAGCATTGCAGAGTGTGACCCAAAAAAAAAAAAAAAATCTCTTGTATAAATTTTACAGTCACTCTAATGTATATATTATATAATTTATGATTTATCAGAAAGTGAAAACTATAAGTGAAAATTTTTAATGTTATTTCTGAAAGTTGTTTGACTAGGAACATGTTACAAATGGAAGTTTATGAATGTATAAATGTATATTTATGGGTTTTGGAAGTACTTGTCATTTTCACAAGTAGACTACTTTGTAAAGCTGTTAGCAGGGATATATAAACCTGGCTAGCCATTCCAAGTTTCACAACAGTAAATGGGTTGTCTTCTAGCATTTATTTATTTTTTATTTATTTATTTATTTATTTATTTATTTATTTACTTACTTACTTACTTCCCCCTTATCCCAATTCTGGATACATTTCATAAATGTTTATATATTTTTCTTGCCCATGGATCTCTTAGAATACCGCAGAGAAGAGAGTTATAGGGTAGTGCCCTTGTCTTGTTTTTAATCTCTGTTGAAAAGTTTTCAGTTTTCACCACCGAGCATACCACTAGTTGTGGGCTTATTACAGTGACCTTCATTATGTTGAGGTAATTTCCTTTAACAATAAAATTTCCGCACGACAGAGCCTGGCAAGCTACCCGTGTCGTATTTGATATGCCAAATACCAGTAACAATTATAGACCTCATTCCCACGACCTGATGGAATGGTTTGAGGCTCTTTATGTTCCTGGAGCAAGCAGGTGCCCTTGGGCTCTACTTGCATGAGACAGGTCATATTGAGATGTTACTGGTGCCCACTCAAGCAAATCGATGATGAATGGGAAGACAGTGATACAGTGCTACAGTGATTTATTTATTTATTTACTCATTTATTTATTTATTTAGATCTTTTGTTCCACAAACAGCGATAACTCACTTGTTTTTCCTGGCTCACTTAGAAATTATTCTTGGCAGTGCTTGGAGACCATATGGGATGCGTGCGGGATAGAACCCAGGTCAGCTGCATGCAAGGCAAGTGCCTTCCCGCTGTACCAAAGCATTGAAGGTTGAACTGACAAGAGAGTTTCTGTGATGCGAAGCTGTCCATTCCAAAACTGTTCATTATCAGAGATGGTGGCCATAGGGAGTTGGGGCACAAAGATTTCCCACCAGCTGCATGACTAATTTTTAACCAATTTATAGTGCAGTATTAGTTTATTTTCCTTAAATGCTCTTCATAGTTTATATAAAACTATGTACAGGGGCCGGAGCGATAGTCCAGCCCCTGCCGGTAGGGCATTTGCCTTGCATGCGGTCGGCCCATGCTGGCCCAGGTTCAATCCCTGGAATCCCATATGGTCTCCTGGGCACTGCCAGGAGTAATTCCTGAGTGCAGAGCCAGGAGAAACCCCTGAGCATAGCCGGGTGTGACCCAAAAAAAGCAAAAAAAAAGTACATAAACTGTGCTAATTTCTTTTTTTTTTTTTTTTTTATTTTTGGGGTCACACCCGGCAATGCTCAGGGGTTTCTCCTGGCTCTGCGCTCAGGAATCACTCCTGGCGGTGTTCGGGGACCATATGGGATGCCGGGATCGAACCCGAGCCGGCATGGGCCGGCCGCGCAAGGCAAACGCCCTACCCGCTGGGCTATCGCTCAGGCCCTAAACTGTGCTAATTTCTAGGTCTCTCCTCAAATACCTTTGTTTTTAGCACCACGCCTGGTGGTGCCAGGGCTTACTTCTGGCTCTGTACTCAGGAATTACTCCTGGTGGGGACTGGAGGACTCTGGGATGCTGGGAACCGAACCCAGGTCAGCTGTGTGCAAGGAAGGAGCCCCCTGGTGCTGCTATATGATCACTCTAGTCCCTTGTCACTATTGGCACAATCATATTTTGATCCAACAATCACTTTTGCCATTCTTTTTATATTCACCAATAGCAAATTCACCCTCAAAGCTATCTTAAAACACCTCATTTTCAATGACATCTTCCGCCATGGTGAACAGATTTGTTTTAGTTACGTGGGTCAAAGAAATGATGAAAAACTGAAATAATCACAAATTAGAAATTCAAAAAGTTATGTGCGAGTGAAATTGATCAATAAATATCAATATTTTAATTCTTTAGCACCTGCCAGATGGAAGTACTTAGAGGGGAGGGGGAGGTGGGAGAGGGTGCTAAGTGGGTAGAGAAGTCACACAAGATCGAGGTCACCACCACCTCTACTGCAGGGGCTGGTGCATGCCCATCAACCCTTTCTATGGGCAAATCTCTCCTTTCACCCCTATATTCTCCCTACACAGGTACCTGTCAGCCCATCACACAAGGATTCTGGATGTTCTCCTGTCTCCTAGCCCCCATATCTGCCCTCCAGTCCCTAAGAGTACGCTCAAATCTTCCCAGTTTTAATAAAATCCCCCACCCCCACTCTCTGCCAGCACAGACTGTGCTGCGAAAGGGGCTTCACTCTGTGCTGTCCCCTACCCTGCAGTGTCCCTTGGACACTTTCTCCTTGGACACCTCTCTGTCATATGAAAGAGAGAGCTGGACACCTTCACAGAGTCAGTCCCTACCTGTTACAGCCCACTGACCTTCCTGACACCCCTTGGCTTTGTACCCCGGAGACCCAGTGAGCATGGTCCATCTCCTCTACCTCACCATGCAGCAGTACTGCAAACCCCAGCTGTACCTTTGCCCCTACTTCTCCCACTACTCGCCCCCCCACATCAGCTGGTGTTCAAGGATCAGTTTCTGTCCGTTTCCCTTCGAGTCTCCATGCAGACTAGGGAGAAACACACTCTTTCTTCTCTTGAAGGCTTCTCAAACCTGCTCACGCCTGGGACTTCATCTGCAAGCCCCAGAATTCTATTTCTTTTGGGACCTGGTCTCAAATCCAATTCAAAAGAATCCTCCTCCTCGTCCTCCTCCTCCTTCTCCCTTGAAACAACTGGCTCCTTTGCCCAACTCCCGACTTCTGCTGAGGGGATACCACCATCCTTCCAATTTCAAAAATAATCTTTGACTCATCTTGTTCCTCACCCCTCCAATCCTCCAATCTGTCACCAGTTCTGCTGCTTGGTCCATCTTTTGGGCTCAGCCATCCCACCATGCAGCGCCATATGCAGGCACGCCTGGGGTGTTCTGGGGCTGAGAGCACAGAGCACCGGGCCTGTTCAGAAGGGCTCACACTCAATCTGGCTTTAATAATGAAAACTCCAGCAAGCCCTGAGCAAACTTCCGGGGGTGGGGTGGGGGAGAGGTGTCAGGAAATAGGCAGGACCTTACATCTATAGTCACTTTCACAGTGGTTCTAGCACTCCGGGCTCTTGCCCTTGTGTGATGCTTTCACACATGTCTTTCTAGAAAGCTCTTGTGATAGTGCATTTTCTTTCTTCCCAATAGCTTTCAGGAAAAAACTGATCGATCACTCACTAGCCTATCACGAAAAGTGCTGAGCGGTGGCCCACCCCAGTCCCACATGTTTGCCCTCGGGGCTTCTTCCAAAAAACTTCCCATCCTTCTTCATTTGATTCACAGATGGGACGCAGGACCCTCCGGACACTCCCCTGGTCTATTTTTTTCAAGTTCCCATTCAATGCCTGCTCAGCAATCTTCAGAGCTCCTGGTCAGAAAGAAAAGTCTCCCCCTTCCAACAGGTGCCATACTGGTGTGCTGGGACCAGCAAGCACCACGTGGGCTGGTGGCCACTATTTCACTGATTTCCCCACTGCTGTGTACTTTTTTTTTTTTTAAATATTTGGCTCTTTAGGCCACATCCGGCAATGCTCAGGGGGTTACTTCCTGCCCCCCATTTTGTCTCAAGAAATCTTTCCCATTGCTCATGTTTGTTCCCCAACTCAAATCTCTGCATCTCCTGACACCTTTCTCTTCTTCTTCTCTGCCCACCCCCTGTCCTGATCCTGAGCACAAAGCCATGGCTAAGGTCTGAAAGGGGTGGGCTGTGGCTGTTACCCACTGATGGAAGAACCAGCAGCTGCAGGGGCAGGTAGGGAGAAGCTGCTGCCCAAGGTGCGGTGGAGCCTCCTAGGCTCCGTCTGACCCACCTGCCCCCCTTAGGAACATAAGGGATAGTCTGACATTCCTTGGCATCAGCCCTGCCAGATCCCCCGCACTAGGTTACCACAAAGGAGAAGGCCCTTTCTGGGGAAGGGAGAGGCACAAGCTCTTGTCCTGCCCCAGCTGGTTCGCTCCAGAGGGTAACTGGGGGAGCTCACACCCCCAAAGCTTGCTCATACACAGGCTTGGGGTTTGCTATTCACAGGTAGGATGGCCTCAGTAACCCCAAGCCATATCTGCTATCCTATGGGTCTGGCCCTGCAGAGGGGGTGACAGTCTCCCTCTGGGTCTGGCCCAGAGGAGCAGGTGACAGTCTCCACTCACCCAGTACCTCAATTTCCACATTCGCTGGTGGCCCGTCCACTGCTTGTGCTCCCAATCCCCGGGGATAGGTTCTGAGTACTTTCCAAGCAGCCTTCACCTTTTTTTTCTACCTTTATCTGTGAGCCAACTTGGATAGCCAGAGGCACAGACAGACTTTCATCTACCCACATTTTGGTTGTTTTGGAACCACACATAGTGATGCTGAGGGGTCATTACTGGCAGTGCTCAGAGAACCAAATGGGTTGGTGGGGATAAACTTGGGTCAGTCGGCTGCAAGGCAAGCACCCTCCCTGCTATCTAGAGCTGCAATCTACCCACTTTTATTTGATCAAATTTGTTTTAGACAGAGCAGGATAATCCCCCTTCCCACACACCAAAATTAATCCTGAAGTTATAGGACTGAGACTCTAATGTACAGCACCCCAACTTCCTTCCCCAAAAATGCAATAGGAGGTCTCCAGAGGCAGGCTGAACGGCGGCATTTGTACTAGTCTCCATGTGCAGGGGGTAGAAAAGGAAGCAAGCAGAAGCAGAAATCAGAAATGATACTTAAGAGGCGCATATATCTCTCCAAGTTACCCCAATGCCCCAAGAAGTGAGGCTGTGACAAGTCAATTAAGATCTAAATATATGGCCCCGAGTCTTAACAGAATAAGAGAAGACCTGATCTGTTTCATCTCAATTGCCTGCAAAAGGAAATCACGTTCAGATGACCACATGACTGAATTAAGTAAAACAGGACAGAAATGTCAGTCAGGTGCCCCCCCAAAACACTAGATGTAACGTACCCTCAGAACCACAGAAAGTATGATGGGGACGATCTCAGCAGATGACGGCTCCCAACCCTTTATACTGAACAGCGTGCTTATATTTAGGGACCATGTAGCTCTGTTATGAGCAAAGTCACATCTATATCAAAGACAAACTTGCAGGCAATCATTCAGCCAACCACAATATTAATAAACAGAACGAATGGGAGTATCAAGTGCTTCCCTTGTATTGAAGACATGATACAATTTAAAACTGAACTTTCCCTAGATTTATTACAGCAGGGACGCTGTGTTCCATGACTGCTTTCCCTAGAAACGCGTTTAAAAACATGCACAGGCGTTCGGGGTTGTGTTATGTTGTAGGCAGGCAGCCCTGTAGGAATCCCTACTTCACACCTTAAACAAAGCGGGCTCTTTTCACACACAAAGGCGCCCTCCCCCAGGCCCCCACAGCCAGCCTCAGCATCACCCAGCACCACTGGGCTGGTGAAAGTTTCCGAATCTGTGCGACTGGCCAGGTGACAACAGCGCCAGGCTCCACTCTTTGTTAGAGCAAAGCCCCCGTGTCTCTGCAGCCCGCAACAGCGAGGCGGCGGCACTGGCTCTCCAGACACGAGCCCAACTGGACAAGCAGTCCCCTCAAACACAGTCTAGTCGTGCCTCATGCCCCTCTGAGACAAAAAAAAAAGACCAAAGTGCACAGAGCAAAGAGCAGGGTCACGCTCCCGCAAACAGGCGGTTCAGACAGCACAGGGTTAAGGGAAGCCACGCAGCCCTACCGTACCCAGAAATGCCAGCAGGCTCTTCTCCTCTTCCGTGCTACTATCCAGCCACTCGGCCACATCGCCCGGGGAGAGAGTCATTCTCCAGCCAGAAAACTTTTCCATACAGGGCACAGACGCCAAGGGCCTGGGTGCGAAGACAGAGGTGCCAATTCACGGGGGCAGGCAGGGGGCTGAACCCTAAAACTGCAGGCAGGCTGGAAGGATGGAAGGGGAACCAATGCTGTGTCTGTGGTATCAGTCTCACACAACAGGGGAGGGGAAGGAGCCTAGAGGGTTAAACAGCGGGAGAGAGAAGTGGGGAAGCTTTAGAAGCAAGCGAGAGAGCAAGAGCCAGGGGAAAACTGAACAACAATCTGTGTTTAATGACAGGAGGAAGCTAGGAGGGGAAATAAAGCATAAGGGTGCTCAAAGGCAAAGAAACGGGCTCCTGCGCCGCCTCGGCTGCCTCCGTGCTAGCCAGGGCTAGAGCAGCCGCCCGCCTGCACAATAGCTAATCAGTTAAGTAAAGCATCTCGGCAGAGGAAAACAAAGGCAAAAGAACAAAGTCAGCGTTTGGTTTGGTTCTGGGAAGGATGCTTTCCGAATTCCCTTGTCCCCACCCAGCACCGCAGCCCCTAGCCCTGCCTGCCTTGCTCAGTGGTGCCCAGCCCCCAGGAGTCCTGGCACAGCAGGGCAGGGCACTGGTCAGAGTAGGAAGCTGGTGGGGGAGGGCAGCTCCTCCATCCTCAGCTCTCGTTACCCCCAGCCCCCCCCCCTCCACCAACTCTTCCATATCCAGCTTGCATGGCGGCTGCATTGATCGACAATAATGGGAGCTGGGACCGACGGCCAAGAGCACATTAAGGATATTACAGCCTCTTCAGAGGAGCCAGCCGGTGGTCGGAACTTGGGGGCAACTCTGGGCTCGCCAGTCAATAGCTCAGGTTTTTATCTAGAACAGGGTGTGTGTGTTTGTGTGTGTGTGATGGCGCGTGCGTGTGCATGCACGCTCAGGCACAGGAAAAGGAGAGTGTAAAAAGAAGAGGGTGTGTGTATAATAGAAGAGGGTGTGAGTGTGTGTAAAGGAAGAAAATGAGTGAAGGAAGAGGGTGAGACTATAAAAGGACAGTGTGGAAAGGACGGGGTGAGTGTGTGTAAAGGAAGAGAGTGTGAGTGTAGTGGAAGAGGGTATGAGTATATGAGGAGGAGGATTGTGTGAGTGTGTGTATAAAGGAGGGTGCATGCCAAAAGAATAAAAAGGGTGGGTGAGTATGAAGGAAGAGGGTGAGTGTGAAGACAGGGGGTGAGTGTGAAGGAAGAGTGTGAATGTGAAGGAAGAGATTAAGTGTGAATGTGAAGGCAGAGGGTGAGTGTGAAAGCAAAGGTGCATAAGTGTGAGCATGAAGGCAGAGGGTAAGAGCAAGTGTGAAGGAGAAAGGGAAGGGCGAAGGCAGAGTAAGTGTGAAGGAGAAAGGTTAAGTACAAAGGCAGAGCGTGCTGTGAAGGCAGATGGTTAGTGAGTGTGAAAGCAGAGGGTGAGTGAGTGAAAGGGGAGAGGCCAGCTGTGCACCTGACTCAGACACTGCTCCAACTTGGGAACACGGTCACCAGCCTCTGGCAGAGGCAACAGTGGTCTGCGCTGTCGATCATCTACACCCCACATTTACACAACTGAGGAATGCTGATTTTGCCCATGCACACCATGCACCAAGCAGAGATGCATCCAGCAGAAGAGATTCTCTTCGAGCCCCTAGATCACCAAGAGCCCTGCTCTGGGCGACAGAGCAGTTCCGATAGGTTCCTCCTGCCAAGGCCAAGCACCAACCCTGTCCCCATCTGTTTTCTGCAATTCCAGCTGCGTGAACTTGGAGAGTTGTACTTCTAGCATACCCCATCCCTCCCCATCTCTCCAGCGGCCCTCGTCTGGCCTGACCCCAGGCCCCCTGAAGAAACAGATGCTCTTAAGGCTCCTCACTGGAACCCCACTGACTAATCAGTACCTGCCATGTAGGTGCCGCTTCACTTGACATTTTGCTGTGGCCACCCTGAACTTTGGATGACTTGAACCTGCAGTAGACTCTGGCTGATCATTTCACTATTGTGTTCCTGGGAAGGTGTCATGGCTGAGTCTGGCTGCGAGTTCAATCCTCAATGAGGCAGCACTCTGTAGGGTCCCTTGTGCCACAGCAGGGCAGATTCTCTGGTTTGCATACAACAGCCAAGGGTGCGAGCAGCCATTAAATCACACACACACACACACACACACACACACTGAGTTGAGCATGGGACCCAGGGAGCAGGTCTGCAAGTGCCACTACCAAGGGTGCAGCTGCCATGAGCACAAAAACAGAGCCTGTGTGCTCCTGACCACTTTGCTAAGTCAACAAAAAGAAGAGAGGGATGAATGGAAAAAATTAGTTATTTGGACACAGTGATGTCAGAAGTTATAAAAGTGGTTCAGACTGGGAAGATAGAAAGCAAAGAGGAGGGGGCCGGAGAGATAGCACAGAGGGTAGGGTGTTTGCCTTGCACGCTGCTAACCCAGGTTCGATCCCGGCATCCCATATGGTCCCCGAGCTTCGCCAGGAGTAATTCCTGTGTGCAGAGCCAGGAGTAGCCCCTGAGCATTGTCGGGTGTGACCCAAAAAGAAAAAAAAAGAAAGCAAAAGAGGAAGTGTTATACATTGACCTCGTGTTTATATAAATCTGTATTTTATATAAAACACAAGGCTGAAAAGGAGAAATAGACATGTATAAAAGACATTTTCTCAAACAGGTGTAGATGTAACCCAAAAGGTTTTTTTTTGGGGGGTGGGGAGGGGTTAGGGACACAAACCTGAAAGTGCAGGGGGGAATCACATGATATTGGGGATCAAACGCAGGATCCGACATGCAAAGCATGAGCTCCACTCCTCTGAGCACCTTACAAGCCCAACAAACCTTCCTTTTTTTTTTTTTTTTTTTTTTTGCTTTTTGGGTTACACCCGGCAATGCTCAGGGGTTTCTTCTGGCTCTGTACTCAGGAATAACTCCTGGCGGTGCTTGGGAGACCACATGGGATGCCGGGATCGAACCCGGGCCGGCATGGGCCGGCCGCAGACAAGGCAAACGCCCTGCCCGCTGGGCTATCGCTCTGGCCCCTAACCTTCTATCTTTATCCAAACTATAATGCACACAGAAAATAACACCAAATGTACAAGTTGTTTTGTTTTTGCTTTTTTTGCTTTTTGGGTCACACCCAGATAAGCTCAGGGGTTACTCCTGGCTCTGTGCTCAGAAATTACTCCTGGCACTGTGTGGGGGACAATATGGGATGTCGGAGATCAAACCTGGGTCGGCCGCATGCAAGGCAAATGCCCTACCCGCTGGACTATCACTCTGGCCCTGTACAAGTAAAGTTTAATGAACAGTACCTCCACTTAAGAATTAGAACATTGTCGGGAAGGGCACTGGGGTCCCCAACAGTGCCGGGAAGTGAGTTCCCTTCTACCTCCAAAGCCGGCAGGGAATGGATGAAGACTCAGGAATCCGATGCAGTTTTAAAAGGACTTTACTATCACAGGTTCCAATATACAATCCCAGAGCAGGGAAAACCTAAGGACTCTGGGTTTCCAGCTAGGCCCCAGCCAGGTGTAGTCCAAGATGGCTGCCACCACATGTTGAAGCCCAACAGAGAATGGAGAAGACGGAGAAGCAAAACGCCAAGGGAAGCCGAAATGGCATGGCAAAAAGGAGGGGAAAAAGAGAGCTTCTTTCTTCTTGCAGCTGATTTTATAGCTAGAAATCTGCCCAAACTCCCCAGCCCAGCCCAGAATGGGCTGGGCTATCTAGAGATGAAAACAGGAAAATAGCTCTATAGAAATGCAGCAACTTCAGGAGACCTTCTGGCTGTTTACAAGGACCCAGAGCTAATTCAAAGCCTCCTAGCAGAGCTGGGAGGAGCTGTAAGCTAAATGTAACTTCCCCTGGCAGGGAGGGTCAAATACTCTTAGGTAATTTCTCCCAGCATCTCACCTAATGTCTTTTTATATGCTAATGTCTTGAGCCAAGATCTGCCTGGAAAAGCCTTTACAGGGTAGAGAAGGGGGTTTCTGAGATGGCATGTCTCTGTACCAAAGACTAATACTAATGCCAGTTAAATATTTCTCCAAGCCTTCACAAGTCTCGTCTACTTCACGGTAGGTAGTTTTGTATTTTAGTTGTCTTTGAGTTATCAGGGAGCCATGCTTGCTTGCTTGGAGGCAAAAAGCATTTCTCTCTGGTCTAATTACTTAGAGATCCAACGTGGCCAGGCAAATATGCTGGTAAGATCTAGCTAGTCCCATGATGATTGTGGTAGCATGAGAGAATATTTATACCAGCTAGTACAGAATACATGGTCAGATAAACTGCCACATTTAGACTACCCCCCCTTATCTACGAAGTGATTTGCAGGGAGGCAATTCAGAGCAGATGCAGAGGCTCTTAGGGGAGTCCTGCAACAGAACATCACCAGAAAATCCTCAGGTCCCACATTTCCCGTGCTAACTCAAATTCTCTCTAGCATAAAAATAATTTCCATTCCTCCTGGTGGGGCAGTGCCCAGGACTTATTCCTGGCTCAATGCTCAGGGGGCCACACTTGGTGCCAGGGATCAAACAGGAGTCTACCACATGCAAGGCAAGAGTCTTAACTCTTGTCCTGTCTCTCCAGCCCTTGTCAGTCTATTTCATGCATCAAAACTACTGTGTCTCAGTAGTTTTGCCCCATCAACAGCTGACAGCTGACAGAGCAAGTCCCCAAACTTCTAATTGTCATAGAGCTTTGGATTACCGGTGGGCCTCTGTAGAGTAACAGAGATTTCATGATGGATCTGTAAAAGTCTGTCTCAGAAAACCCTCTTCAAACTTTGACTGGGATTAAAGGTAGCTGGAAATGATTCACTCTGGATAAGAACTGTGTGCTGAAGTAGGTAAAGGGTCAAACATGATAACCGCTCAGTACCTGTAATGCAGCCATAAGGCCCAAAAAGGTGGGAGGGGGGAGAGAGAGAGAGAGAGAGAGAGAGAGAGAGAGAGAGAGAGAGAGAGAGAGAGAGAGAGACAGAGGAGAAAGAGAGAGAGCATTATAGACACGGGTTGGGAGAGGGGAGATGGTGGGAAGGAAACTGGGAATATTGGTGGTGGGGAAATGTGCAGGAGGGATGGGTGTTGGAATATTGTATGACTGAAACCTGATCATTAACAGCTTTATAACTAGGTATCACATGGTGATTTTCAATAAAAAATTTAAAAAACTTTGGATTTTAAAGGACAGAGAGAAAAACAGAAAATGGATCGATATTGTAATTCTAGACATGTGATATTAACTGCTCTTCCAATTCTTCCTCCATTTATTGTAATGAAGTTTCACAAGAGACTTCTGAGACCCTTGATCACTTTGGTTATTCCTAGTTAGTAACTCTTCATATTACAAAAAAAGTATCTTTCTAAAAGAACCATTCTCAGTTCATTGATGGCAGGCAGACATGCAATTGATTTCTGTTCACAGATCTTATACTAACCGTCTTGCTAAACACAGTATATATAAAGATTGGGGGGTGTGGGGGAGGAATTACTAAACAAACAATGACATCACCTGCCAAGTCATAAAAACTGCCTGTGTTTGCAACTCTTACCCTCCCTCGTGCTGAGCTGAACTGAGACCTCCAGGACAGCATGGAGTCACTGCTAAATAAGCGTGGACATCTGGCTTTGAGCCTTACCTATGGGAAAGCTTTTCGTCATTAAGTATGATGCTTGTTGAGGATATTTTTGGGGGAGGAAACCCTTTCATAAGAATAAGGAATCTTTTCTGTTCCTGTCGTGCCACGAATCACAATGACTGGTTATTAAAGTAGATCAAAAATGGGTCTTTGCACCAAAAGAGATGACATTTGAGATTTTTTTCTTCAGTCTATTATGAATGAATTACACATATTTCTTCAACACTTAATTGATTTCCAATTAAAGTTGTAAACCCATTCATTTGTCATAATACATTAGTCATTTTTCAAAATATTACTCCTGATCCTTTTTAATACAAGTGTGAGGTTCTATCATATGTTATTCTATTGTTTTGTTTGGTTCGGGGCCACACCTGGTGAAACTAAGGGGTTACTCCTGGCTTTGCACTCAGGAACCACTCCTGTAGTACTCAGGGGACCATATAGGATGCCAGATATTGAACCCGTGTCAGCCATATACAAGGCAAGCACCCTCCCTGCTGTACTACTACCCTGGCCCCTGCATTATTCTATTTGCTAAAATCTTGTTTAGGATCTAGACACTAAGTTACTGACTAAGCTTGCTCTAAACTTGCCCTTTCAAGCAATGCTGCCAGGTGGGACAAATACAACACCAGTCTTCCAGAATTAGCTGATGCGCAGGAAGACTCTGCAATTTAAAATAATACCTTTCTTTCTTTCTTTGGCTTTTTGGATCACACCCGATGATGCTCAGGTGTTACTCCTGGTTCTGCACTCAGGAATTGCTCCTGGCACTACTTGAGGGACCATAGGGAATGTGATAGATCCCTGGTTGGCTGCATGCAAGGCAAATACCCTGCCTGCTGGACTGTCACTCTGGCCCCCACCTTTCTTAAATTTTGTAAGACTATTTAAGCAAAGTTCTCTGAAGTTGGATGTTTCTTGTGGGGAAGATTTTTCCTATAGATTCTATTTCTTCAACAGTAACGAGGACCATGGAACATGACTTCTATACCAGTTTTACCACGCTGAATGTGTATACCACATTCTCCTGTTTCATTTCATTTAAAATTTTGCAGCTACTAAGTAGTGCTTAATAACAAGATGAGCTCCTGCAAGCTTCCCTCACAGGTCTCTGGTTATCACCTTACCTGGATGACCTCTGTCTCTACCCATGTCATTAGGCCAACAGGAGGATCTCAAGAAATGGAATCGCCAATATTCTGTGAGGAGAGCTGTGCCTACCCGACATGCATCTGTGAGACTGGGCCCTTTTGGGCTTTCTCCCACCTCTGGACAGGGATCCACCGTGGGAAGCAAATCTTCCTTCACCCACCCCAGTGCTCCCAAGCACTGAGCTACCTCTGGTGTGCAGATGCTCATGTGACCTCTGGCCCAGGTCTCTGTATGTATTTCTGGTAGGTCCGTACTGGGAGAGGAACCGCTGGGTGAATAGTAAATCTCAGGCAAATGCTGCCACACGTTCTCCAACAGGGCTGAACATGTATGTCACTGTCAGCAGTGTAGGCAGAGCCCTCTGCTTTGAAGCATCTCGTTCCCAGACCGGTGTTTCTGTCTGCCTCCCTGCACACAGGCGGTGCTCTGGGACTCTGTTCTGGTGTGGGTTTGCATTTCCCCAATGACTCACACAACGGGGCGTCTTTCCCATACTGAAGGCCTCTTGGATCCCCATTTTGGGGAGGTGGGCACTCACACCCTGCCTTTTCCACATGGAGGCGGAGGAGCTGGCACTTACAGGGTGATGCTGAAAATGTTCTCATCTCAGACTATCAGGGAGAAAAATCCAACAGAGCTAACAGGTGGACTAACACCCAGAAAGTCAGAACAAGGCTTAGATTCTCCTGGAATGGACAGTGTGACTGTGTGAATGTGGAGAAGAGCAGGAGAAAGCCTACCTTTAAACTCCAGAATGAAGCAAAATGAGGAAGGGTTTCTGGTTCCTGGCCCCAGGAGAACTCTACTGGAAGCTGCTGTAAATCACAGTATTTACAGCAATCAAACAGCCCTGCCTGGACATTCACTCCTTATTAATTAGCATTTTATTGTCAAATACATTTTGTGCTGTGTTCATGGTTAAGATACGTTTCTGAGAAAACGTAGTAAACAACTGGTTCAATTTTCATATGCATATCAGAAAAAAAAAGGCCTGGTTTCTGGTTTAATATACTGTTGTTTAACAACAACACATACACATCCTAAAAACCTGGTGAGGAAAAGAAGCTGTAAAAAACTGTCTCATCAAGGGCTGACATTCAGAGACATGGGTGCACACCTAAGATGTCTGCTCTTTATCTTACAATTCTCCTTGCACAGACAGATAGCACATTCTGGCTTGGTATCTGCTAAAACATTTCCAAACTTGCTGGCTTCACCCTTTGGAATAAAGGTAGTTTCTCCTTGGGGTTCTTTTCAACAGCACGTTTTTGGTTTGCTTGATGGGTGCCATCTGCACCACCTCTCAGTGGTGATACAAGAATGCTATTTGCTCCCACCAGAAGAGTCCGTCTGTCCTTCCTTCCATCCTTCCTTCTTTCTTCCTTCCTTCCAGAAGTTTCCTTCCTTCCTCCCTCCCTCCCTCCCTCCCTCCCTTCCTTCCTTCCTTCCTTCCTCCCTCCTCCCTCCCTCCCTCCCTCCCTCCTTCCTTCCTTCCTTCCTCCCTCCCTTCTTTCCTTCCTTCCTCCTTCCTTCCTCCCTTCTTTCCTTCCTTTCCTTCCTTCCTTCTTTCATTTTTTTCCTTCATTCCTTCACTTCCTGGGTCAGACCTGGCAATGTTCAGGGGTTACTCCTGGCTCTGCACTTAGGAATGACTCCTGGCAGTGCTCAGGGGACCATATGGGATACCAGAGATTGAACCCAGGGATCAAACCCACAGGTAGCCACATGCAAAACAAACATCCCCACTCGCTGTATATCCTGCTTCCAGTCCCCAAAAGAGATACTTTAAAATTTTACTCGAAAGGCTGGTTATCATCATTATTTACCAAGTACTGTGACTATAAAGCCAGCAACTGGGTACAAACAAGGTAAGTGAAAACAAGTTTCCAAATGCGAGGAACAAGCTGCCAGGATGGCTGCACAGCAGCAGGGTGAGGTCTACTGTCTCCTGCTGTCATGGCATATGGCTGAATTTTTCCGTGGAGGGAAACCCTCAAAGAAACTGGCAAGAATGCAAGCAAAAAGTATCACTTGTCTTCCCATTGTTCATCAATTTGCTGAGTGGGCACCAGTGATGTCTCCATTCTTTGGGAACAAGGTCCATTAAAAAAACAAGCAAAAGTATATGGGAAATAAATGATTTTAAGGAACTAAAGCCCACCTCCTTCATTTTATACCAAGAAATCCCAAATCCAGACCAAGTAAGACATAGTGTTACTCTCCACCATCTGCAGAAGGCGGCTGGATCCCCCAACCCCCTAGGGCTCTTAGAGAGATTATTTCTCATTTTCAGAAACTATTACTCAGAAATGTTTGATAACCATATGGGGGGCAGACTCTCACAAGTAAGCTCATGGCACTGTGTTCTCAGGAGACAAAGATGAATGTCCTGCCCTCTGAATGGACTTGGTCACCCTGTCCTGCCCTTTCACTGAATAAACCTGATTCTCTCATCCAGTCACTTAGACTAGGCTTCCTGAGGCTCTTTCTGGACTCACTTCACATTCCTTTAAAAAAAAATGAAATCACTTATTTCCCTGACACTAAGGCCCTAAGATTCTAAGAAGGGAAACCATTCAAGCAGAGGTCCAAGCATCTGACTCAAGACCAGAAAAAGTACAACAACCAAAAAATCCCCTCTGGGCAACCAAACTAGAACACTGCCAAGTGGAAAGAATTCATTTTTCTAGTCTCCGCATTAACTACAGACG
Source organism: Cryptotis parvus (assembly GCA_021461705.1). NCBI lineage: Eukaryota > Metazoa > Chordata > Mammalia > Eulipotyphla > Soricidae > Cryptotis > Cryptotis parvus. Next base: position 141,697 of record JAJIBD010031534.1, read on the forward strand.
CTGTCTGTTAATGTCTGAGAAGCCAGCTCTGCAACCATTTAACCCACAGGTGAGTGTGCCAGAGGTCTGCCTTGGTCTTTGGAGTGAGATGCCAACATCATCTTGCATTAGATGCAGGAGCTAAGTGACCTGTCGAACTGGTTGACTCTTTGAGGTGACATCTGGCCTGGGGGACACCTGCTCCTTTCCCAAAGGCAGCTCAGCTCACTCACGCTTGAGAGAAGAGCAAACAGAACCAGGAACCACGGTTTCCTTGGGGAAAAGGCCCATGTTGACCATCAACTCTCTATCCTCAGGAAAAGGCCTACACTGACCATCAACTCTCCAAACTGACCTTTCAGCCATTCGCATTTGCTTCTGAATAGCCTTAAACCCATGAATGGTTGAGTGGGTAAGTTCTAGCACCAGGTTCCTGGTGCGAGCTCCTTGTTGGCTACCTACTGGCAAGCTACCTTAGAGAATTCCTCATCCATCTGCCTGGGAGGGGAGGGAGGGAGTGTACCCCAAAGTCCAGACCATTTTCCTCAGTTTTCTCCTAGTCCAATAAGTACAAAGAAAGGCTTCTCAGTAGCAGGGCTAAAAGTTTCCAAGCACAAACTGAGATCACACCCATAATTAAATGTGGAATTTTGACAAGTCAATCCCATCGGCAAAAATGAATGAATGAATGAATGAATGAATGAATACTAAAGTCAAGAAAACCCTAAGAAGAATTAGTGGTGCTGTCTGAGGGCACCTTCCTGATCACCATCCACTAGGAAACAATAGGACAGAACCAAAGCCTTCCGCATGAGAGAATGTGCTATTTTAGGAAAGCATATGCAACTCCCATGAAAAATCTGGTAAATCTCATCCCAGAAGTTGTCCCCTGTTCAGTGTCACACCGAGGGGGCGCGCAGCTGGCGCGGAAATAAAGACAAGAACCATGGGCATCTGCCACTAGGGGGCGAAAAGATCAGCAGAGAAGGAACCGACATTCTCTGGTGGAGGCTAGAGGCCCCTTGGTGGTCAGACCAGCAGAGAGGCACTGTCCACAGAAAGGGACCCCCAGCACCCCAAGTGGATAGCAAAGCAGCATTTTAGAAGTGAGGGCCAACCAAAAACTCAGCATTGCACATGCCTGGCCTCAAATCTCTGCCTATGACCTGTCTTTTGTTTCAAGATTTCATTCCAGCGATGGGAGGAATAGTGGAGAGGCCCTGTCCTTGCAAGAGTCTGACCCAGGCTCGATCCCCAGCACCCAGTACAGCCCCCAGGTTCTGCCAGGAGTGATTGCTGAGCGCAGTGTCAGGCGTAAGACCTGAGCACAGTTGGATGTGACCCCCAAACAAAACAACAACAAAAAATTCACTCTTGCAGTTTTCAGTAAGATAGAAACAGAATTATAGCCAAGTGGGAGAGAAACCACAGCAGGGAAGGAGAAATAACAGCTCCTTTGATGAGACAAAGTTTTAATCAACCTCAACCAAATTTTTATCAGGGGGAAAAAAATCCCATATTATACTGAAGAACTCCTGACTGCCTTTGAAATTTAAATCTATGAACTATATTTACATGCATCTTTTTTTTTTTTGGGGGCACACCAGCAGCACTCAAGGGTCGCTCCTGGAGGAGCCTGGGGCACTGTGCATCTTTCTAAACACTCCTCATACACACCACTTGTATTCAGTAAATACAGATCTAAAGACTTCAAGGTGAAGTGAAAACTCTGCATATGCTGTTTCCATCTTCACATCCCTCTGCCCCCCATCTCTGAGTATGCTTGGGTTAAAAATGAAGTTTCTAGGGATGGAGTGATAGTACAGTGGGTAGAGTGCCTACCTTGCATGTGGCTGACCTGGGTCTCGACTTGGCACCCCATATGGTCCCGAGCACCTCCAGGAGAGATTTCTAAGCATAGAGCTGGGAGTGACCTGTGAGTACTGCCAGGTGTAGTCCCAAAACTAAATAATAATTATAATGAAGAAGTTTCTTCCAAGTCAGGTCAGTGGAAACCCAAGACTAGATCAGGGACCTCTGTGGTTTCCGGCTGGGATCAGAGGTTCTCACGCCCTATGCAGGGAGACAGGCTAAGGAGTGTACCTGCATATCATTGTCTGGCTCCTCCTGTGGTCCCCATTCCACCAGCAGGCTTGACACTATGGGTTTCCCCAATGGGCCCAGCAGTAAGACAAACAGGCTCCAGTCTCCTGTGCAGAGGCAGTGCTTTTGTGACTTGTTTTCTGAGAGCCACAATCAAACTGTTCCAGCTCATGGGCAGCCCACTCTGACCACACTGATTTGATAAGCTAAGCATGCCCTCTCAACCTACCCCTGGAGGGAGTTGGCCACGATCTGCCCCCAAGCTCTGGGCCCATGCAGGAGCATGTCCCCATTGGCGGAAGAGGGTCACAGACCCTTTCACAAGGGCTCTCCTTATTGAGCTCCCAATAATGATGTGACCTCTCATGGTCCCCAGGATGGCCAGGAGAAAAAGGAGATGATGGCCTTTTGGAGGGACCAATTGGGAACAGATGTCTGTGGTGACACTCAAGACACCTATTGCATGGCACTCACATTTGAAGGAACAAGATCACATCCCGATGAACTCTTAGAGAATGAGCTCATCAGAGCAGGGCCTTGAAAAGGAGGTGCTGGCCCAACCAGCTGCAAAGTATTTAAATGCTTCTCAAAAACAAAGAGAACAGGGAATAATTCAGGGATGATTTATTGCCCCCAGAAAACAGATACAAGTGACAAGATGAATTATTAGCCTACAGGAAAAACTTTACGTGTTTATATGCAAGATTTTTGTGTTTGGCAAATGATGGCAATTTTAAAATTCTGACTTAATATATGATTTAGGAAGTTATGTAGTAAATCATATAGTTATCACTAATCAACCCTTATTGATCTATTTTCTGATCATTCTATTTTCCAGTTCTTAAAGTTTGGTTGGACTAAACAATATAAAGCAAATTAGTTATGTGTCAAAGGAGGCAAGCTGAGATTGAGAGGGAAACTGGAGATACTGGTGGAGGGAAGGTCACACTGGTGGGTGTTGGAACACTAACTGCCTGAAACAACTGTATAATGAACAACTTTTTAAATCAGTGTTTTTAATAAAGAAATTTTAAAAAGAAACAAAATCCTGACTTACACACACAGCAACACTACTTTCCATTTTAAAAACTGTAGTGCTGGGGCGATAACAGTGGGTAAGGTGCTTGCCTTGCATATCAAACCTGTCCATAGTTTGATACCTGGCTTCTCATATGGGCCCCCAAACTCCGGCAATTTTAAAATTCTGACTTAATACATGATTTAGGAAGTTATGTAGTAAATCATATAGTTATCACTAATCAACCCTTATTGATCTATTTTCTGATCATTCTATTTTCCAGTTCTTGAAGTTTGGTTGGACTAAACAATATAAAGCAAATTAGTTATGTGCCAAAGGAGGCAAGCTGAGATTGAGAGGGAAACTGAACACCTCTGGGTGTGGCCCTGAACACCTCTGGGTGTGACCCAAAACACACCCCCACTCCCACCCTAAGTACAGCCAGAGAGAACATAGGAGTTAAGGTATTTGTTCCTTCCATGCAGCTGACCCCAGATCAATCCCAGAAGCACTGTATATGTTTCCCTAAGCATGGCCAAGAACCAGAACCCAGAGTAGCCCCTGAGCACTGTCAGGTTTGACTCAAAAGCCCGGGCTGGGGTGGGGGAAGGTAATAAAAGAAGCATAATATTATATCATATAATCTGGGGAGTGTGGCACTGGAAATCAATAGGTATATAAAGAAATTCAATTTTAATTTTAAATGCAGATACTCAAAACAAGTCAAAACCACGTCGTTCTTAAAGGAAAGCAACAAAGGAAATGGAGTGACCAGTACAGCTAGGAGGGCATTTCCCTTGCACATGGCTGACACCCAGGTTCAATTCCTGGCATTCCATATGGTCCCCTGAGCACTGCCAGGAGTAATTCCTGAGTGCAGAGCCAGGAGTCAGCCCTGAAAACCATAGGTGTGGCCCCCAAAAAACAAAAACAAATAAATAAAGGAAAGCAGTATATAAGTAGCGACTTCTTTAAGTCTTTTTTTCCCCATGCGTTTGGAATGTTTTTCTTTTGGGACGAGAGCCTGGCATCCATGGTGATCTAATGATGCCATCTATCCCCGATACCTCATCCCTGGTAGGTTTAAAAATGTATCCGAAACTCAAAAATGCATTCTGAGCAGATTCACAGAATCTCGCTTGCACTGAGCCAGCAACTGGAGTCAGGAGAAACAGAAAATCAGGGAGGGACTCAGACTTCCTGACCCCAACAACATTCTCATTACAGTAGAACCAGTGGACTTGGTGTACACACAAACACACAGACACACAGACACACAGACAGACACACACACACAGACTTCCTTTGGCAGACAAATGCACAAACACGGCTCTCAGTGAAACTGCTCTGACTGCTGTCTGTGGCCCCAACCTGCTGAACTTTTCAAATGAAGAGAGTCATCGCTTGCCAGAGAGTTGAGAGAAGCTATTCAAGCCTGACTGATGGGCAACCCAGGTCATCTCCCCAGCAGCTGCATTTACTCCCAGATATCTGAACCTTTCTTGAAATTATTCTGTAGGAGATCCAGAGTAAGAAATTGCTTCAAACTTTTTTGAGATAAGCGAGCACAGCCATGAAGCTGTTTTATGCCACTCACTCCGCTTCTGAATACCCGAGTCCAAGTTTCCTGGAGGGCCATTCTCGGGGCTAGGTTGTTCTGGAATGCCCAGTGCCTTCATGCCCTATTTCTTGACAACCCACAGTAAAGCATGAACCCTTCCCTTTCTCAGAGCAGGCAGTGACAGAGGCACACAACAAGCCCCTGCGTTTCAGTACATAAAGCAGCAGCCACGCTCTCTGTCAATGCACACAGACAGCACCTTCCGCCTCTGCACAGGCAGCCGCGAGGAACTCTTACCTGGGGTCTGCATTCTGCCAAGTTTCTGGGCGTTGCTAACATGATCTTTCTGGCATGCCCGTCAGAGACTCCGGACACTCCGCAGACTGAACTCTGGCCCTGCTTGTGCTTCTGCTCTCTCGGCTCCGGCGGTGCCTCAGACAGTTTGGAATGCAGAAAAGCCAGCGCCAATGCCAGGCAAACTCAATCCTTTTTTTTTTTTTCTCCCGGGCTCTTTTGCTGGAGAGCACAACACAATAGCCAGTCCTCCTGACTCACCCCCACGCTGGGTGCAGGCGGGCTCCGACCTCACAGCCCTGTGATTTGCCAAGCAGGTCATTCATTTATTCTGGTCCAAGGGGTGTGCGGGTGAAGGTATATAAGCCATGGGTTTTAAAAATTGTTTTTTTTTTTGTTTGTTTGTTTCTAAAGCCAACAGTTTTAGAATCTGTCCAGTTTCAGGGGCAGAGAGTAACATATATTTCAGAGATGCTCATTTTTAACATTCTATGCCAAATTAAAATATAGCTTTTCAAAGTCCAGAAGCTCTTTATCTTATGGCTGGTGTAGCTAAATATGCTTGCATATTATATGCATGTCTTCTGTAATTTTGGTTTGTTTTGTTTTGAGGCCACAACCAGCTGTGCTCAGGGCTTACCCCTGGCTCTGTACTCAGGGATCACTTTAGGCAGGGCTCAGGGAACCATATGAGATGCCGGGGATATAACCCAGGTCAGCTGTGTCCAAGGCAAGCTCCCTCCCCATGGTACTACTGCTAAGGCCCTGTGTATGTAATTTTTTTGAAATTAATTTTATATACCAGGGCCGGAAGGATAGTCCAGAGGGTAGGGCGTTTGCCTTGCACGAACCCGACCCCGGTTTGATACTCGGCATCCGTTATGGTCCCCTGAGCACCGCCAGGAGTAATTTCTGAGTGCAGAGTCAGAAGCCAGGAGTAACCACTGAACATTGCCAGGTGTGACCCAAAAAAGCAAAAAAAAAAAAAATATATATATATAATATATATATATAAAAATATATATATAAAAAATATATATAAAATATATATATACATACATACATCCCACCATGAGAATATACAATTACAAAACCATTCATGATTGGATTTCAGTCATACAGTGTTCCAGCACCCATCCCTCCACCAGTACCCTATTCCCCACCAATATCACCAGATTCCTTTCCCCTTCTTCTATCTCTCTCTCTCTCTCTCTCTCTCTCTCTCTCTCTCTCTCTCTCTCTCACACACACACACACACACACACACACACACATTGTGGCTTGCCATACATACATTTAGTGGTTATCATGACATCCTTGAATACAGAGATCTATTTTATTATCTTAGGAAATTATTAGATTGCTTCAGATGATCACAGTTTCTAAATTTAGAAAAAATATTTCTTTCCTTAAGATACTTTGTTTGGGGGCCGGAGCGATAGCCCAGCGGGTAGGGCGTTTGCCTTGCATGAGGCCGGCCCATGCCATCCCGGTTCGATCCCGGCATCCCATATGGTCCCCGACAACCGCCAGGAGTAATTCCTGAGTGCAGAGCCAGGAGAAACCCCTGAGCATTGCAGGGTGTGACCCAAAAAAAAGCAAAAAAAAAAAAGATACTTTGTTTGGTCAAAATCTTCATTTGGAAAATAAAAGAGTGGTCAAAACTTAATCTGAGAAAGTGAGCTCCTCTAAACCAGGCATCTAAATGTGATGAGAGCAGAGCTGGGGAGAGGGAGCAGAGGGCTGGAGCAGGGAGTGACCCCATAGTCCCCACAGACCCCTTAGAGCACCAGGCTAGATACAGCACCCTAGCACCCACACATATGTGCCACCACATACACACAAAAGACTAGTTGGTTAAATGAGAGCAATCGCCGTTCTTGGTGGTTTTCGTCTGTCTTCAAATCAACATTTCTAAACTGGTGTTTTGTCACCCTGCATGGTGGGCAGGCAGGCCACCGATGAAGTGTTGGAAGCCAGCAGGTGACCTAACATGCCCTGCAGTGGCTCACATCTCCACACTGAGACAGACCACAGGTGAACATGGAAGTGAGTGACCCTGTAATTTCCCACCCTTCATGCCGCGGACTGCTGCACATGAAAAGCCCATGGAGCTGCCTTCCATGAGCCAGTCCACGGGGAGCTGTTGGGCATGTGTACCCTTTCATTGTCTGCACAGCGACATGTGGTTTTGCTCACACACTTCTCTAGCTCATACACAGACACCTGAGTATGGCTCCATGTTCATCTGCACACGAGTGTACATATCGTCCACCTGTGTGTGCTTGCCTTTTGCCACGCTTTTTCCTCCCCCAAAGCTTAATAACTTAAAATATGTTCTATCCCATGATGATTTGCTGTTTGCTACCAGGTTTTCTCTTTTTATGAATCCTTTTCGCAGCTTGCTCTTCCAACCTGCTTCTTCCTCTTTGCTTGCTTGCATGTGCCCTCTTGAACATATATTCCTTTCCTTCACCCCATTCACATCTTTCTAGGTAATTTTTTGTTCAATGAAAATTCTCTTGCTAGGGCTGGAGCAATAGCACGAAGAGTAGAGAGTTTGTCTTGCACATAGCCAACCTGGGTTCGATCCTCGCATTCCATATGGTCCCTGACCACTGCCAGGAGTAACTCCTGAGTACAGAGCCAGGAGTAAACCCTAAACATCACCAGGTGTGACCCAAAAATACAAAGAAAAATATTTTTTAATTCTCTTGCTTTATTAAAAGGAATTCTGGTTCTTGCCAATGCACTTCACTTAGCCTTTCCTGTGCTTTCCTGTTCCAGACATTGGCCCCTGTACATTCTGCTAGAGAACTTCAGCAATGGCTTCCGCATGTGGCTGAAACAGGTTCAATCCCCTGAATAACAAGGTACGAACAACGTAACCCCAGCCCCCAGAGGGAAAGAGTCTCAGGGTAATAAAGGCACGAACCCCAGTTCAACCCACAGAGTAAGACTATGGGCAAACTCCCTGGCACAGAGTGACAAGTCCAACAGAGAAAGAAACCCTGAGCATGTCCGTCCTTCAGGATTGACCCAACAACCAAGTGCTGGTCACACTGACGCTCTCAGCACCTGTCATTCCTCAGAGTACTTCCGGGACACAGGTCACGGCCACCATCACCATAGCCCTGTGGCAGAGCTGAGGGCAGCGTACCTCAGATACATGGGAGACACTGAAACATTAGCCCTTAGGGCTCATTCCTGGAAATTCTGGGATGCAACTGGTCTCACACTCATGCCAGAAAATACCCAAAAGGCGGCAAGCACATGGACGTCACCACCTCTAGTGGGAGCTTTTCTCCCCCAAACTACTGTCATTCACTTTTGTGAAGCGTGGCTCCCAAATTTGGGTTGGTGTTAGTAATGTCAGAAGGGTGAAATGCACAGAGATGGCTCATGACTCATGTTGCTAAACTGTACAAGTGACCACTGAGGACAGGTGCTATGGGATGTCTGTATCTCACAGTGCCCAGCCCTGGTTGTGATTGTGGAGAACCAAGACTGTGGGGGAGTTGGTGCTGGTCCATGGGAAGGAACCACCTGCTCGTGGCTGCACCCTCTATGAATAGACTGGTGTGATCCTGACAGCGGCTGCGGAAAGAAAAGACTGTAAAGGACCCGGTTCACGAGCATCTTCCAACTTGCCAACAATCACCACTCCTAAGGGTCTATGGTTGTTTTCTGTTTTTCAGTTATGAGCTCAATGAATACTAAGAAATATGACGACACCAATGAAAGAGTCTCTACATTCCTGCCCTCATTTCAGAATGGTGGATTTGGCACTGGAACAAAAATCAAAGGACAGTCATCAAGACACTCCAGAAGCAGGCATGCAGGAGTCCCTGAAAACCCCAGGGCATGAACACCAAGCTAGCTGCACTTAATGAGACAGGACTTGCATTTGCTTGTGTTTCTGATCCAATCCACAAACCACCCCATACCCAGTCAAGACCCATCTTCCCTGGTTGGAGCACAAAGCCAGCTTGAGAGCAGGCCTGTGGAGGGGCAGACACAGCCTCCTTTCAGCCACTCCTGGGCAGATCGGCCTGCCCACCGCATTCTTGTCAGAGTTCAAAGGAGAAAAGGAAATCATTGTTTATCGTCGGAACGACAACCCCCAGCAGCACCCACGGACCTAGAAATGTGGCCAAAAGACTGTTGTTTCATTTGAGCTGGGTCTGGGGGACTGCACTTTTCTCTTGACCAAATTAAAAAAAGCCATTATGAAAATGAAAGATCTGTCCTTAGAAAAGGACTGAGTGTTTAGGGAAGGCACACTCCAAACAAGTGACAATTATGAAGCCACCGGCTTTTTTCTAGCCAAGCATTGGAGCTTTAACCTTGCTTGCTCTTCCAGATAAGACAATTTCACAGACATGTTCCCTGGAAACATGATGGGCAGGACGGAGGTTTGGTAGGAAGCAGGAAAACCAAAGTCAGCTCACCTTTCTACCTTTTTCCGCCAAGCTCTCCTCAGGAAAGATATATTTCAAAAGGAAAATAAGCACAGTATAAGGGGAAAGTACAAGCAAAATTCCTTCTAGTTCTATTTTGTTTCTGACACAAGATAGGAAGCCTGGGGAGAGGGATCATGGAGTGAGTGCACAGGTTCTGTGTGTCGGGGATGCCCAGTCCATCCCTTACACCTGCCCGCTTCCCAGAGCACTGCTGGGAGCAATCCATGAGCACCAAGCCTAAAGTAACTGCTGAGTACGGCCACTGGGTGTGGCCCCCAGTAAAAATGATTAAAGATCAGACTACAGTAATAAAGGCAAGACTGGGGCAGGAGAGGACACTGTCATTAATAACTAAAAGAATTAGGGGACAGGGTTGGCAGTTACTAGAAAATCCTAAATTTGCCCAGAGCCATGGACATGCCCTGGCATTGGTTCTTTTTTTTTTTAATGTTTTTTTTTTTATTTTCTTGCTTTTTGGGTCACACCGGCAATGCTCAGGGGTTTCTCCTGGCTCTGCACTCAGGAATTACTCCTGGTGGTGCTCGGGGACCATATGGGATGCGGGATCGAACCCGGGCCGGCACAGGCCGGCCAAGGCAAGGCAAACGCCCTACCCGCTGGGCTATCGCCCGCCCCTGGCATTGGTTCTTGTCCTTATAAAGAAAGCTAAATGATACTTCACTTTTCAAAACTCCATTCACCCCCTCGCCCGTGACTTTAATTAACACACACACACACACACACACATTCAGTTCACCTTTCCATGGAACGTGGATTTTAGGGAAAAACCCTCTCAAGTCATGTGTGGGCCTTTGCTAAGGGTCCTGGGCGAGAACAGGCTGTTTCCATAAAAGACAGAAGTCCAGGCGCCATGGGGTATCCCCAGGGGCCACCTCAACAGAAGAGTACTTCCCTGACTGGGGCCAGGAGGACGCCCATTCCCTCAGCCTCTACTAGGCCTTTGGCAGTCAGCAAACTTGGAATTCCCAGAGAAACCTGAGGAAAGGAAGGACAACGAGCAAATCCGAATAGCAACGCCCTGGCAGACACTGAAACAGCCTAAGGAGTGATGACACTTTGGCCGCCCATTTCACAGATGAGGAAACAGAGGCGCAGACAGTGGGTGTTAGGGAACCAGCTGAGTTCACCCCCACCCAGGTGGGATGCCAGCTCTCAGCCCCCATGCCATACCAAGCTTCATTGGAGACCATAGTTTCTCTTCACCTCTGTCTCTGGATTCCTGAAACCAGGGCAATTTCCAAACAGGGCTGGCCACTGTTCCTAACCCGAATAGGGATGTGGTTTTTCTCTGTGGCGGACTATGGGTCCAAGGGGCCATATAATCTTTCTGTCTCTGAGAACCATACACTGGGTTTTCCAAAGAACATTCACTGAGCTCTCACATGCTGCTCAGCACACAGGAGCATGCCTTTGCCCAGGACCAGAGAGGCAGTCTGGATTTGAAGAAGATGGTTTTCAAAGCTTGTGTGCACGGTGCAGCATCAGAGTCCCGGATATTGAGCCAGAGCGGGTAGGGCAGCTGCTCTGCTAGCTTTAAAAGCAGGAGAAGGTTAAGTGAGGAGAGGGGAAGGGGACATTCTCAGCTTGGGACTGTGTGTTCTCAGGAAGAAACCAGTGCAAGAGAGGGTGGAGCCCTTTGCTCAGCTCAGGGGCTACTTGTTTTCCCTTTTCCATTTTTAGCATAGTTCATAGTAAATAAACCAAAGGACTTAATCTACCTTTATCCTTTAGATAAAGAAAGAAAAAACAACAATAGTCTACAAGTGCATTGCATGGTCTTTGATTTTCAAAACAACAAAAAGTTTTATTTTTTCTGTATATTACTTCTTAGTTAAAATCTTTAAAAAATAATGGCTTGATTTTTCCTTTAAACAGAAACATCTACTCTAAAAGGAAAATTTCAGTTCTTCAGTAGGCAAAAGACCATTCTATTCAGAACTTTTAGGAGGAAATTGACTTTTCATAACCCATTTACTGAATTCTTCTCCTGACCCCTTGGGGGCACCCTTCCCTTGGGGACACCAGTCGGATTCCATTTCCTTTTTTTTTTTTTAATTAGAGAACTATGATTTACAAAGTTATTGATAGCTAAGTTTTAGACATATACTATTTCAACAGCAATCCCAGGAGCGGAGTCAACTCCACACGTGTTTCCATATTCCCTCCCTATCAAGCCCCATTTCATCTCAACTACTGCATTCTCCCCACCACCCCTTTTTTTTTTTTTTTTTTTTTTTTTGGCTTTTTGGGTCACACTCTACAATGCTCAGAGGTTTCTGGCTCTGCACTCGGAATTAATTATCCTTGGGGCTGCTTGGGGACCATATGGGATGTTGGAGATCAAACCCAGGGTCGGCTGCATGCTAGGCAAATGCCCTCCTGGCTGTATTCAGGCCCCATTTTTTTTCAAGTTTAGAAAAATAAAGCTTTCCAAATCTACTGGAGTCAGGGTTCAAGACATCAGACATTAAAACAAAAACAACAATAACAAAAATCTCCCCAAATTAGCCCTTTTTAATTTATAAAAAGCAACTTTCAAGGAAAGGCTAAAACTTCCTTCTCAATTTCTACTCACATATTATAGTCTATAGAGATGTACATCCCACACACACACGCACACGCATGCACGTTTGCACACACACACACAAATCAATGAGCTATCCTCCCAGGGAAGGCAAATGCAGTGGTGCATACAAGGTATAGAATTCTGGACCCAGCACATAATTGATTCAGCATCAATTCCAAACAGTGAGCCCACACGAAAACAGTGTCCTTCAGCACCATGAAGACTGCATTCAAGGATTGATTTACATTTGCTTTGAAAACTGGCCACATTTTTTCTGTCCATCACAGGGGATTACATTTTCTTCTGGTAATAAAACATGATATCTAAATTTATTATGGTGAAGCTACAGACAAAAAGAAAAATCACTACTCATAAAAAAATTCCTCTACAGGGATTCATTTCCATGGCAGTATTGCCCAATGAAACCAAAAACTTGGTTTCCAACCTATGTAAGAATTATGATTCTATGCCTGTAACTAGTCTCTAACCCACAGTTACGCTTAACAGAGAAATTGGCTTCAGGTTAAAGTCAGGGACCATACTGCTTGGCTTCTATTTTTATAACCATTTAAAATAAATTAATGTGCATGACATTGTGTTGAAAAGCCATATTGATAGGAAACAAAGCAGGTGACAACAGTTCTGGTTCAGCAAGTCTAATCGCTGAGCAGTACATTATGGGTGACAAAAACGGAGATGAAAGAGACAAATGAGTTAGCTCAGGGCGCAGTCAGAGTAACAGGCGACTAGGAGACAGGACTAGGGAGTGGGATGGGTGTCTGTGTGGGAACTAGGCTACCAATAAATGATTTCTGGGAGCCAGAGATATAGTACAGCAGGGAAGACGTCTGCTGTGCATGCCGTCGACCCAGGTTCAATCCCCAGCATCCTATATAGTCCCTGAACACCACCAGAAGTAATTCCTAAGTGCAGAGTCAAGAGAAACCCTTGAGCATCGTCCAGCGTGACACACAAAAATAAAATAAATGATTTCTGTCCCTCAGTCAAAATAAAGAAGGGTCACAGCCCAAACTTTAAAATGAGTATTCTGTTGATTGGTAAGTGGCTACTTTTAATTTGTGAAATGTGACTTTTAAGGACTAAGTCTGGGGGTGCTGGAGCAATAGTACAGCAGGGAGGGCATCTGTTGCGGGAAACCTGGGGTGCCCCACACAAAATCCGGGGAGCAAATCCAGGAGCAGGGTCAGGGATCCCCTTTTGTCCCAGGGGATCGGTGGATGGTGAAAGACGGAAGAATCCAGCAAAGTTAAAATGCTTTACTTAACACAGGTTCTGGCATACAAATCAGCAATAGGAAAACCCCCAAACTTAGGGTTCCCGGCTGAGCCCCAGCCACGTGTAGGCCAAGATGACTGCCACCACGTGTTAAGGCCCTGCAGAGAGGAGATAACATAGCAGCGCCAGCAGAAAGGGGGAAAAAGAGAGCCAGTGAGAGGAAGCAGGCTAGTTTTATGTCCCTGCAACGCAGACCTCCCACTCCTAGGGAAAGCCATCAGGGTCAAATGCCCTCAGATAATTCCTCCCAGGACCTCACTTAGGCCCTTTGAGATGTTAATGCTGCCTAGCCAAGATCTGCCTTGGAAATGCCTCCGCAGGGTAGAGAGAGAAGGAGTTTCTGAGATGAACTGTATCTCAGAATACAAAGGCATGCATCTGTACCAAAGAATATTCTATAGCCAGTTAAATATTTCTCCAAGCCTTCACTAAAGTCTCCTCTTCATGGTAGTTCTGTATTTTATCTGCCTTTGAGTTATCAGAGAGCCATGCCTGCTTGCTTGGAGGCAAACAGCATTTCTCTCTGGTCTTATTAAATCCAACGTGGCCAGGCAAATATACCAGTAAAATCTAGCTAGTCCCACGATGATTGTGGCAGCAAGAGAAAGTATACCAGCCATGGTCAGATAAACTGCCACATTCAAACTGTCCTCCTCCTATCTACAAAGTGACCTGCAGGAGGCAACTCAAGGCCAGATGCAGAGGCTCTGGGCAGGTGTACTGCAACAATCTGTCTTGCATGCAAACGCCGGGATCAATCCCCGACATCCCCACCTGGTCCCCAAGCACACCCAGGAGTGATGTCTGAGCACAGAGCCAGGTGTAATCCCTGAGCATTTCCAGGTAAGGCCCTAAAACATAAAAATGGAATAGGATTTATTCTGTACTATTAAGCTGCTGCCTCATTAAACGACCCTCTAAAAGAGAGAGAGAAAAGACAGAAAGAAGAAAAGTGTCTGCCATAGAGGCGGGCAGGGGAGAAGGGGCAAAAAGGAAACTGAGGACACTGGTGGTGGGAAATGTGCACTGGTGAAGAAACAGGTCTTGGAACATTTTATGACTGAAACCCAATCTTGAACAACCTTGTTCTCAGTGATACTGTTCTCAGAGTATCTTGTTCTCAGAGATACTGTGTATCTCAGTGTGATTCAATGAAACATAAATAAATTAAAATAAATAAAATGACCCTCTTCCCAACCTCCAAAACTTCCTAACCCCTTCCCAACACAGGCTGTCTCACATTTGCACCGTGCCATGGGTGCAAACAGATGCTGAAAAGCACATGGCACTGGAAAAGGCTGGCGACAAATTGTGCCTTCTTGTTCAATATGTAACTGGACTCAATATTTATTGAGTACTATTATTAAGTGCCAAACGTGGTCCTTCACGAGGAAGTCCTCTAAATGATGCATGAGTGGCTATCTTCAGTAAACAGAATGTCATTCACCAGTGTTCCCACGGCTGCCAGCAGCTCCACAAACCCAGCGATTGTTTTCCATCTTTAAGGAGGTGACCCCGGCTCTCCCCTATGAAACACAGCTGCAAAGTCCACTTTACCCAAGTCTACTTCTGCGAGGCCTCAGGAACAGAGGATTGGGGGTGTCACAGAAGCCTAGCCCAGTGAACTCTGCTCCCCGCACAGGTGGCTTCCCGGGTCCCTAGCTCTGCCTTCCCTACTGGTGTGCCTTGGCACCTCCATTTGGTGAAACAGTTAATAACAAACTAAACAGGCTAGAGCAATAGAAAAGCAGGGTGGGCACTTGCCTTGCACATGGCCAACCAGGGTCCAATCCCTGGCATCCCATAGGGTTCCTGCACACTGCCAAGAGTGATCCCTCCGCGCAGTGACAGGAGTATCTCCTGACCATCACTGGGTGCAGCCCAAAAACCAAAACCAAAACAAAAATGAGACAAAAAAAACCCTCAATCAACCAACAGCAGAGACATTCAGGGACAATCATTCTGGCTCCAAACAAAGCACAGTGGCTATCACAAACTGCCACAGGCCTCTGCAGAATACAATACAAAAGGGCTGGGTGTGGAGGGAGAAGTGAACTGTTCAGTGGTAGGGAAAACCCCAAAGAAAAGAGGGGGCACTTTTTCTCCTATACCACTGCTTTGATATGTTGGATGCTCCTCAAAAAGCTTCTCTCCATATTATCCACAGATGTCTTCATTTCCCACATGACCCAAGATCTTTGTCTTTTCCTACCATTTCTAGAAACTCTGTGCCCTTTCAGAATACTCCCATGTCTAGTGACAATGTGGGAGGCGGAGGAGTACCAGAGAGACCTCTCCACCCCTGGGCACACTCCTGTTCCCATCAGAGAGATGGGAATGAGGAGGGGTCTCTAAACTGTCACTGCTGTCAGGCACCCACCCCTAACTCACACAGATACTCTTCCAAAAGGCCATGGGCTAGCAGGGTACTGTCCAGTGCATGCAACTGTCAGGGGCAGCATCAGTGAGGTACTGAGGTACTTACTGATGCTCACCGGGATGAGCTTTTCTCCTTGCCAAAGATGATAATTCCACTGGTTTTACACTTTGGTGAGAGGCAAAAGTTCTAACGGGACAGGAGCAATAGTACAGCAGGTAGGGCATTTGCCTTGCACGCAGCTGACCTGGGTTGGATCCCTGGAATACTCACATGGTCCCCTGAGCACCACCAGAGTGATTCCTAAGTGCAGAGCCAGGAGAAACCTCTGAGCATTGCAGGGTGTAACCCAAAGAGTCAAAAAGAAAAGAAATAGTTCTAACAGTCTCCAGGAAAAGCTAAAGTCAGATCAAACACAAACCTATTTCCGGTTCTCCTAAGTCAATCTCTCCTTCCTGATCCATGAAGTCATGGTGGCCCTGTCCCAGGAACTGTCCCTGTATTAACCACTAGAGAGCCAAAGGACAGGCTGAGTATGTGCAGAAAAGCGAGCAACATCTTGTAAGCAGAAGGAAAAGGGATAGACTGGCATTTCTTGTTAAAATAAATAACATTTCAAGACTAGAAAACAGGTCACCTATGAATATCTGAAGGATAACAGGAGAAGAAATAGACTCCATGAGAAAATAAAGCAATGAGAACAAACCAGCCCATGTAAGGATTCGGGGAGAACCCAGACATGGCTCGGGGAAGAGCTGGTGGGCAGCAGGGGCTGGGGGTCCAGAACAAACACTTCAGCCCCCACCCCCAGCACTTGCTTATTTTGGGCTCAGACTCCATAGAGATCATTTCCCATCAACCTGACTTATAAATCCTTGTTTGAAACAGAAACCAGAAATGCTTCTGTAAACAGCTCAGCCACTCAGAGAAATGGAAACGGGATGGGAGTGTGTGTGTGTATATGTGTGTGTGTGTGTGTGTGTGTGTGTGAGAGAGAGAGAGAGAGAGAGAGAGAGAGAGAGAGAGAGAGAGATGGGGTGAGTGTAAAGGTGTAACCAATCTCACAAACAACTGACTGAGTGACTGTACTGTGTGTCTGTAGAGATGAGGTACAACTGTGCGTGTGATTCTTTGTGTGTGTGTGTGTGTGTGTGTGTGTGACCAATCTCACAGTGTACTGCAGCCCTTCCCCACTGTAACAGAGCTGGCAGGTACATTTAACCCACAAGTTAGGAGAAAGGGCTTCTCCAGCCAGGCAGGTGAACAGGAAATACAAGGAGTCTGACAGTGAATCGGCATCTCCCTCCAGAGAGGACACAGGGATGGGGCCCAGGGAACAAAAAGTGAGCCCCAAATCTAACCTAAGGCGACTGCTCCTGCATTCTGCTTCCGTTCATGGTCAATTCTCCCAAGACAAGGCCCGTGAGGTTTGGGGTTAACTGTAAGAAAAGCGGGCTGGGCCAAGGTGGTATCCAAGTAGCCCTGACGCTGGAGCCTGGGGCCGGGCACGGCTGCAGGGAGCAGGTGGCCCCTAATTTCCACCAGCAGCAAACTCTGCCTGTAAAGTCGTTGTGCCATTCACCTCAGAACCACTCCCAGAATCCACAGCAGCCAGCAGGGACTCAAAGCCCTTTTCTTCTCTCAGGAGTGAGGGGGTCCCAGGAGCACGGCGACACCTGATGGTGCTCAAAATCAAGCCCCGAGCCCATGGCTCGCGCCAATGCTGCAGCCAAGTGAGGCCACGGGGCATGCTGGCGGGTCCGGCACCCTGAAACTCACAAGCAGCAAAGGTAGTGAGTACAGTGTCTGCCCGAGTCCTTGGGTGACTCAACCAGGCTATTTACCAACTCTTGAAGCTCATTCCTAAAATACTTCTCTGAAGTGGATGTGGCTTTCCTGTGGGCAAAACCCAAAATAGTTGCCACCTCTAGGGCCCTTTTCCCTTTGAAGGGCTGTGAAAGTCAAACCTAGATTTCTCTGCAGACCTGGGGTCTCCCTGGCCTCCGCACACCCCCGTCAGTCACCCAAGTGGACACTGGTAAAAGGGTTGAGGGGACTGAAAGGCTTGCACCCTGTGGCAGAGGTGTCAGATATGCCAGGGTTGGGCACAGGGGCCTTGAAATGTGGGAGGCAGAGCCAGACACTGGGGGAAGACCAGCATGTATGTCCAGGATGCCAGAACCAGAGACACTGGCATGGAGAGAAAGAGGCAGCTGGTCAGCCTCCTGCACCCCAA
The DNA here is from genome assembly GCA_021461705.1 of Cryptotis parvus. NCBI lineage: Eukaryota > Metazoa > Chordata > Mammalia > Eulipotyphla > Soricidae > Cryptotis > Cryptotis parvus. The sequence continues at coordinate 159,611 of JAJIBD010031534.1, forward strand.
CAGGACAGATGTCCATGGCATGAGGAAAGGTGCTTCAGCCTGAGAATGAGAGGGAGGGGTACCATGGCTGCTGAGGATGACAAGGCTCAACACTAAGGGAAGATTCTAGAAAGGAGAGAACAGAAATAAGAGTGACCGGGGTGGGGTGGAGGGTGTGCAGCGGCTGAGCAGCTTTTGAGGAGAAAACAGAGACCAGGAGGCAGCGAGGTGAGCATTCAAGGCGGACTCAAGGAGAAGGCCCCCAGGATACCAGTGACCCATCCTGGGGGGGAAGGGGCTGGTCAGAGGCCAATTGTGGATTTAGGTCCAGTTAGAGGATTGTGGGTACTCCCCTCCATGGTAGCATGGGGACGTACCTCCCGTGGGAACAGTCAGGACAACCCCGCAGCCACTCCGGAAAGAACTAGAACAACAGGAAGCTGGCACCAAGCATAATGGACTCCAACTCTGTACCCCACATCCTGCTCCTGGCCTCCCTGCCCCTTAGACCTCCAACTCTATAGTCCATATCCTGCTCCTTCCTGGAGAAAAGTCTCTTCCTCGAGCTTCAGGGGAAATGGCGCAGGGTGTGGAGGAGAAGGGGTCAGTCTCAAAATTTCCTGTCTTACCCACTCTTGGGATGGTTCAGAAGATAAACGGAGAATTGGGGACTGGAACCCTCTGTCCTTCAGGCACCTGTCCCCATTCCCATCTGCTACCGCCAGGAAGCCCAACACATCCTCACTTCTGAGCCCTCGTATGGAGATGGACTGCCTTCATCTAGAGCCTCTCAGGCTCTGTCAGCAGAGACTGACTGAAGGTTCCTGGAAATGTGCCCTGTCATCGTCCCTCAGTCAGCCCTTTCAGCCTGGAAGCATCAGTCCTCAAGGGCAGGGAACTGGACTATTGTGCTCACGATTCTAAGGAATTTGCTGCTCTGGAGCAGGGTTTCCTAGATTGGTGTTCTGATCATTTCATCTTTTTACCCCCAACTCTCAGGAGACTGTCTTGCTCTGATCCCCTAGCCCTCTACTGAATTTTACTTCTTTCTGGGGGAGAGGCACCCCAGTGATGCTCAGGGCTTACTCCCAGCTCTGCGCTCATTTATCTCTCCTGGTAGTGTTCAGGAGTCCATATAGGGTGCTTAACACATCAGCTGTGTGCAAGGCAAGCGCCCTGCCTGCTGTTCTATTGCAGCAGCCCCCCCAAGTTTTACTTCTGTTAATCAATGGGTAGCACCTCGGGTGCGGGCAACACTCAGTCCCTGCCTCTGTGAAACGCTCATGCTTCCCGGTACAGTGATAGTTTTCTTTTCATTTCTGTTTCCAGCCCTGAGGTTCTTGCCCCTTTGCTCTTCTGGCCTGTTCTGCTTTTCCCCTTTCATGCTGGAGGCTTTTTCTTAGGTGCGGCATGCCCTGTGTGTCCGGACTCTGGGTCTTTCCTCCCAGTTAGGATATGCGGTCTGCTGACTACAAGGGACAAGACCATGGGAAGACAGGACAGCGTGGGGTCACACGCAGGGTTGAAGCAGGGGGCTCGCTTTATTTCCCCTGACCTGCAGAAGTGTTTTTTCTGATGCGGTCCCCTAGTCCCAAACCTCACTTCCCTTCTGCTGACAGGGGTGGCAGGGCAGAGGCAGAGCTGTGAGAGCAGCAGATCCTGGGACACAGGGGGAAGAAGGAAATACGATGTGTTAATATAGTTCCAGAAACCACAGGCACCAGGGTCAGTGAAAGACTTGGCAGTAAGGATTTTCTGCATTGCCAGGTCAGAGAGGCCCTTTATCACTCTCCATTTCCCTGCTAGCTCTGATTCATTATTACCTAATGACAACCATTCCCTTCTTTCTCTCCATCCTTGAAAGACTGTCTTCAAGCTACATCCCTTCACTGCACCTGAAGTTTCGCTCAGAAGCTCAGGCTGAGTCTTCAGTCCAGGCCTGATGACCGATGCCCCTCACAAGCCCTTCCCACCCTGGGAAGTGGGGTGCTCTGTCTTGAATGCTGCCTTGCGGGGGCTCTGCTCTGCCATCCCTGCAGTGAAGGCTACATTGGGCTACCCACAGACATGCCTGAGTTCCCAAGATTAGGGACCAAGTTGGAAAAACTCTGGCCAAGCTGCGTAAGCTGTCCTAGAAGAATATAGTCAGGGCACGGAGTTGGAACTCTCAAAGTTTATTTTGTGAAAGCCTGTGAGGCAAACTGAAATTCTCAGACAGTAGATACGGCTCTGCTGACCTGGCAACCAGGCAGCCCCGAAATGCTGGCTGATTTCATGCTCACTGCTTCCCAGGCCTGGCAGTACACACAGAAGTCCTGAGTTGGGGACAGGCAGCCTTTATTTAGGACTCGTGGCTGCCACCTCATGGAGAGTTCACAAAACAGCTGTCAAGCCACCAAGCAGGTGGCCCCATGTCTGGGCACCACCCACCACAACAGCCCCAGAAGCAACTGGAACCAGACAATTGAGTGGTTTTGGTCTATTTCTGAGCCCATCCCTTGGATCTCGTGGCCACTGGCCAGTTCTCTTAATTCTTTTCTTTTGTCTGTAACCTGTGACTGTTCTTCACGCTGGGGCTACGCTCCCTCACATCACTGGATGTTTGTAGGCCACAGCCTCCACTGTCAAAGGTCGTGAGAACAGGAGCATGGCATTATTTTTGAGATGGCAAAGGTGACGGAAGGAGGCACTGGGCCATCTGCACTCCCTTGGAGCTTGTAGGCGGAGCAGAAGCAGGTGAGTAAACGCTCACACCCAGACAGGTCTGCAGGTACTCGAGCTCCACCAAAAACTGGTTTGAACATGGAAAAGGGGAGAAGAAAATGCAGCTTCTCCATGTGTGGTGCCTGTGATTCCAACACAAGCTCTCAGCTCATTTAGAAAATGGAAAGGGGAAAGCTGGGGAGGCTAAAGCAAGCATATGGAAACTTTAAAACAAGTCCCAGTTTCCACAAGCTCCACCACAAAATGAGTCCCTACTGAGCACCACGGAGACATTACGGGACTGCCTCATGTACCACCAAATGTCTATTGGCTCATCAGTACTTAGGCTCACTAAGCAAACCGTCCTAACAGACAAGCACCAGAGCACTCTCTGGTTTCCAGAACCTTTCATTATTTCATCTCATCTTAATTACACTCTCCTAGAATTGCTTGGTCAGTTAAACTGTCTAACACATGCATGAAACACACCTCACATCTGGGGAAACAAAGGCTACTGTATAGTACCACTCATTCCTTCCCTGTATGAAAGTTCAGGCAGGTCCCCATAATTGCTCCCTTCTTCCACCTGCTCCAGTCAGAGCCCCAAATATAACTACTGTGTGCCATACAGCCTTAGCCCAGGCCCCAGGAGCCAGCTCTAACAACTGTCACACAAGACAACAGAAGTTTCCAGAAACACTGGCAGCCCCAGCAAGCTCTGTGCTCCCACCAGGCCACCAATGGCCCTTTCCACATTCCAGGCTCAGTAGTGATCTCAGACATCAATACATCCTCCCACCTGGCTGGGACAGAACCCACCTGGCAAGAGCCTTGGGAAATTCCAGGTCGGGAAAGACCGGCTGCTCAGGGTTGCAGAGGAGTCTTGAATGACCTCCAACTCTCAGGGAACTGACGTATTTCGAAGTGCTTACTGAACAGGAATCACAGGACAGTTGAGTTTATGGAAAGCATCAGACCAAGAAAAAAAAAAAAAACAAGGCATTGGAGCAGTGGTGCACTTACCCAGTTTAGTGGTGCCCTCTGGTGGGTACTCAGGAAACTGGCCTTCAGAAGGGACACTGACCGTTCTCCTCAGGCACCGCCCTTTGGAGGAGTCTGTCTGCTGCTCCAAGCCCCCTTCCACAGGCATCTGGTCAAAAGAAATGAGAGGATACTAAAAGGTGAGCTTGGCTGAAGGCCTCCTCTTAAGATGGCTCTTTGCTAACCAGGTTTGTTTGGGTTGGGGGGTGTGCTTTTACTTTTTTTTCTTTTTTTTTGCTTTTTGAGCTATACCTGATGGTCAGCATGCTGGGGACTGAACCCAGGTCAGCCCTGTGCAAGGCAAACACCCTACCCACTGTACTACCGCTCTGGTCCTGAGCTAATCAGGTTCATGATGGCTCATGAAGCAGGACAGACAGTGCTGACATGGCACCAAGCCCTGATCAGGAAACTATTCCTGAAAAAAGAAAACCAGGAAAGAGGGTATGTAAATGAGGTCACAGGGAGAACTCACAGCTGGCACCCCAGGGTGCAGCTGCCTAGGGAGCTCAGGGAAACAGAACACCCATGTGAAGAAGGTGCTTTCACCTCCCAATCCGGCTAGGGAGAGGTCACCAGGAATGAGAGCTGACCAGGGGGAGTATAGCTCCAAGACTCCAACAGAAGGGACTATTCACATGATGGAGCGGGAGGGTATCATGTTAAGTGAAATAAGCCCAAGGGAGAAGGAGAAATACCAGTGATCTCACTCATCCGTGGGGCAGACACACAAAACAAGGGCTGAGACAATAACCAACTATGTCAAGCCTTTGGCCCTGGAATACAGAACTGAGATTACCACACAGGGAGAGACTTGGTTGGCGGGGGCTGAGGGCAGGACTGCAGTAACTGCAAGAGCAAGGCCATACACAGCACTAGCTATAATATTTTTTTTTTTTTTTTTTTTTGGGTCACACCCGGCAATGCTCAGGGGTTACTCCTGGCTCTGCACTCAGGAATTACTCCTGGCGGTGCTCGGGGACCATATGGGATGCTGGGGATCGAACCAAGGCCGGCATGGGCCGGCCCAGTGCAAGGCAAACGCCCTACCCGCTGGGCTATCACTCTGGCCCATAATAATTTTTTTTAATATTTTATTATACCACCGTGAGATATAAAATTATCAGATGTTCATGTTTGAGTTTCAGTCATACAGAGTTCCAGCACCCATCCCTCTACCCATGACCATTTCCCCACCACCAATGTCCACACTTCCCTCCCCCATCCCCATTCTGCCCCCAAGGCAGGTTCTTTATCTCCTCCTTTCTCCTCTCTCTTTCTCCAACTCACTTCCCTTTATTACACATTGTGGATTGTAATAAATACATTTAGAGGTTATCATGTGCATCTTTTTTACTATAGTCAAAGCACAGTTCTCGGATGGCATAATTTTCTTTTTTTTTTTTTTTTGGGTGGCATAATTTTCAATGATTATCAGCAAACAGTTCCCTACTTTGTCTTACCTAGCCTATGACGCTCACATGTACTAGCTATAATAATTTTTAAAAGGGAGGGTTATTAGATAAAAATAATACTGGCCATCTAAATTGTCTTTAAGTTTAGAATAAAACTAAAGATTGTTTGTTTTTATTTGTTTTGGGGTCACACCCAGCAGTGCTCAAGGCTCTGAGCTCAGGATCACTCCTGGCGGTGCTCAGAGGACCACATGGCATACTGGGGAATCAAGCCCGGGGTCGCCATTTTGTGTGCAAGGCAAATGCACTACCCACTGTACATCTCTCCGGTCCCAAACTGGAAATGTTTTTGAGAACTTGATGAGCATATTTTCCATGGAAATTTAAACAGATTCTTATATAAATAGCATATTTTCTTCGATAACTGAGATAAGATTTTTAATCACAACCTGCCCCTCCACCCTACCCATCGCCCCGCCCCCACCCCCCGCCAAAGCATGATTTCTGGAATCACTTAGGGAACACAGGAGGTGCAGTTTGTCTATGTGGAAGGAGTGTACATGTACAGAAGTCTAAGTGCCACCCACCACCCTTGAGGCTACCTTCACAGGGCAAAGGGGCCCAGACTTATCTGGTCTACTGCCCCCCTTTGCAGAAAACAAAAAAAAAATCCTGATGTCCCCCTGGGTGGCATAATTCACTTCTCTAAGTGAACACATAGAAGTCACCCCAATTGCACCAGAGCCTTCCTTGACACTCCCCAGGGCAGAGGAAAGCATATTCCTAGGGGGTCCCCCAATCACTGAGCTGTGGGCAGTGAGGATAATTATTCACCTTGTAACACTTCAATTATTCATCTTGCCAGAGAGTCCTTGTAAGTTGAAAGTTCATATCTTATCCAATCTGAATTTCTTACAACCACTTCCACCCATCATGGAACATTTGATAGGGCAGCCATGGGTGCATCTGAAGCAAAGGAAAAGGCCCCATCAGCCAAGAAGCTGGTAAGCACTGAGTTTGGCATGGTTCAGAAATGTGATCAGGGCTAGTTTTACCAGAGCCTTGGGAGAAGCTGAGTATAACCCCAGAATATATAATGAACATGGGAGGACTTTAGCCCCGAGCCATGCACCCTTCAAAGGACTGGGGCATCACTCGTGACTTCAGATCAGAGGAGTGGGAACTCTGAAATGGGTCTGAATCCTTCCTCTCTGCCCCAATACATGCTACAGATAAAATAATCGTATCATAACTTGATCAAATCCCTTCCTGTTTCAAACTTACTTTGGCCTTTACCCACTGTCAAGAGCATGTCAACTTCTATTGGATCCCAGAATATAGTTCTTTCAGGTAAATGGATGCCCTTCTCTTATTTGATCCAGACAATATGTGCTCAATTTAGCAAATGCCATTTTAAAATAATTTGTCTTCCATGACCACATCTGTAGGGATAGGGGAAGGGAAGTAGATGTAGGTCTGCTCATGGCGACTCCTAACACAGAAAATGCTCAGAGAAAAGCCTATTCAGTAGTTGCCACAGAACTCAAAACACATGAAATACGTGCAAGAGAGGTAATAACTAACTCTGAGTTTCAGGCACAGTCTATCTGCTGTTTTTAAGAATGCATCTGAGCCTAAAGACTGCATTCCAAAAGCAATGCTCACTGGTCCAGATAGTTCAAGCTGTATTGCTAGTCCTCTACTGCTTGTATACTAACACCCAGCTTACGGAACTTCTAAGCACACAAGGAATATCTGAATGAAGAAAGGACAGGTATTCTGAAAGGACTGTTCTTGCCAAAAGAATGAATGCCCTTGGCCCATGTCCTTCTGTAGTTTTCACCAGCAGCCCCTCAGAGAGGTTCATGATTGTCTTTCCTGCCACTTCCCCCATCACTCCTTATCTCTAGCTTCCTTGGTCTTATCTCCTACAAGCAAAATGGAATTTCAATTCCAAAGGCCTACTCTGCCCTCTTTGGGATGGGCTGGTGCCAAGCCAGCGGGACCCTTCCTGGTTTCCAGGCAAAGACAGACATTCCTAACACTGGGCAGTGTCTCCTTGGCGTCATATGTTGATGTCCAGAGGCCACTTAGTGAGCGATGAGTCACTTCTGAAGGTGAGATTCCTGACAGCCTGATCTCCCCTTCTATTGGGCCCCAGACCATGATGTGGATACTGAATTCTTCCTTGGAATGGTCTCCAAGCAGGCTTTTCCCCATTTCTGAAAGGAAATGTTGCAGTTAAAATATCCCCTACCCTGAATACAGCCATGATATTAAACTCACACAATCTTCCCACATGTCAGCAGTGGCTGGCTATGAATTCTGCCTAACCCCTGCAGCACCACTTAACTCATCTCCCTAGTGCAGAAGCATCAAACCCATTCCTGTGACCAGTTTATCAAGGTTCAAATGCCATTTTAGATCACTTGAACAGACAATTAATTTGCTCCAATAGCTAGAAGATAGCAATAGGACAGTGGAGGGGGTACTCATTCGCCTTGCACACAGGCAACCTGAGTTCAATCCCTGGCCTCCCACGTAGTCTGAGCCTCGCAAGAGTGATCATCCCTGAGTGCAGAGCCAGGAGTAAGCCCTGAGCACTGCCAGGTGTGGCCCAACAACTAAAATAAACAAACAAATAAAACCACATTTCTTTTCCTGAGACTAACTCTAGATAATGTCAGACAGGCCAGTTTCAAGATGTCACACTCTATGTAAACCTGTTTCTGACTGGTCCAGCCAAAGTGCTCTTGTAACTCATCTGCTTCCCTCCAAATCCCTCTCCCTGCTCCATGTCGTCCTCAGAATCCCTTGCCCACACAGCAGAGCCAAGTCTAGCCTCGCTCCAGATCCTTCCCAACGAAACAGCCTAACAAATTCTGGAGCACAAATTTCCTGACATTTGACACTCAGCCACTTGCCAGCCCCACTTTTCATCAACTATATTCCAAGAGCTCCAGATATTGTGTAGTGGGCCCAAGAGAGGTCAAGGAAAGTTTCTTGACTTTTGTATCCTTATTTGTATTTATTGATTTGGGGAGGGGTTTGGCTACACCCAAGTGATTCTCAGGGCTTACTCCTGGCTTTGCAGTCATGGTCATGGCAGTGCTCAGAGGGCCATATGGGATCGAACCTGGACGGTCACGTTCAAGGCAAACAACTGTCACACTTGTCATTGCTCCAGCCCTTTTAGTCCATCCTTATTCATACACAGAATACCATTCCCTTCTTTTCTTCTGGGCAAGTTTCTATTTGTCCTCTAAGGATAGTGACCAACAGTCATTCTATTAAACCTTTTTTGGTGTTCTCTGCCCCACCCCAGAGCAGCTTGGGCACGGAGTGTACTACCAATGCCAGAAGCCACACGCCTGGTACCTAATGATTCTCATTTTTACCCCAGAGCCCCCAGTGAAACTATGACTTTGCACCTATACCAGATGGTGAATAAGATGGACTCACATATTCAGATAGCATGTTATAGGTTGGTTTTTTTGTTTGGTTTGATTTTTGTTTGAGGTGCAGAAGCTTTTCAATTTTATATAATCCCATTTGTTTATCTTTGCTTCCATTTGCTTGGTCAGTGGTGTGTCGTCTTTAAAGATCCTTTTTAGTTTCGATGTCGTAGAGCGTTTCTCCTATGTTTTCTTCGATGTCCCTTATAGATTCATGTCTGATGTTGAGATCTATAATCCATTTTGATCTGACTTTTTGTGCATGGCATTAGAAGGAGATCTAAGTTCATTTTTTACAGGTAGCTGCCCAGTTTTCCCAGCACCATTTGTTGAAGAGGCTTTCTTTGCTCCACTTAATATTTTTTGCTCCTTTATCGAAGATTAAGTGGTTGTATATTTGAGAGTGTGTTTCAGGATATTCAGTTCTATTCCATAGGTCTACGGGTCTGTCTCTATACCAATACCACACTGTCTTAATTACAACTGCTCTGTAGTAGAGCTTGAGGTTGGGGGAAAGTGATACTTCCCATCTTCTTTTCCCCAAGGATTGCTTTAGCTATTCGTGGGGGTTTATTATTCCATACAAATTTCAGGAGTGTTTGTTCAATTTCTTTGAAGAACATCATGGGTATCTTTATAGGGACCACACTGAATCTGTATAAAGCTCTAGGGAGTATTACCATTTTGATAATGTTAATCCTTCCAATCCATGAGCAGGGAATGTGTCCATATTTCCTCAGGTCTTCTTTTTATTTCCTGAAGTAATGTTTTGTAGTTTTCTTTGTAGAGATCCTTTACATTCTTTGTCAAACTGATTCCTAGGTATTTGATTTTCTGCGGGGCGCAATTGTGAATGGGATAGTTTCTTCAATGTCCCTTTCTTCTCTTTCGCTGTTTGCATATAGGAAGGCCATTGACTTTTGGGTATTTATTTTGTACCCTGCCACTCTACTATAGGAATGTATTATTTCTAGGAGCCTCTTGGTAGAGAGTTTTGGGTTTTCCAGGTATAATATCATGTCATCTGCAAATAGTGATAACTTGGCTTCTTCCCTTCCTATCCGGATGCCTTTAATGTCTTTTTTCTTCCCTGATTGCTATGGCAAGTACTTCCAGTACTATATTGAATAGAAGTGGTGAGAGTGGGCAGCCTTGTCTTGTCCCTGATCTTAAGGGGAAGGCTTTCAGTTTTTCCCCATTGAGAATGATGTTCGCTGTGGGCTGGTAGTAGATGGCCTGGATTATCTTGAGGAAGGTTCCTTCAATCCCCATTTTATGGAGAGCTTTTATCATGAACGGGTGTTGAATCTTGTCAAATGCCTTCTTTGCATCTATTGATATGATCATATGGTTTTTTATTTTTCTTCTTGTTGATATGATGTATTATGTTGATTGACTTGCGGATGTTGAACCATCCTTGCATTCCCAGGATTTTGCTTTTTGGGTCACACCCAGTGACGCTCAGGGGTTACTCCTGGCTCTTTGCTCAGGAACTACCCCTGGCGGTGCTCCAGAGACCACATGGGATGCCAGGGGATGAACCCAACCCAGGAACCCAATCTGGGTTGGGCATGTGCAAGGCAAACACCTTACCGGCTGTGCTATTGCTCTGGCCCCTTATTGTTATTTTAATAAAATCCTATTCCGTGAGACTTAAATCCTAGATAATAGCAAGGATAGGAGAAACTAATAAGGTGGGAGGGGGAGTTCTTTTTTAAAATTAAGAAGAGGAATCACTGCTGCAGGGTGGTCCTCGGGCTATCAGGATCTGCATCTCACAGCAGCTGCCTTACACACAGACAGAGCCACACTCCAATCCAGTGGTCCTCCTACAGAAGCTCCTCCTCTTCTGAGGGTTCACCGGTCCTCCCTGTCTTTTCCCCCCTGGCCTTCACCATTTTGGCCTTACAATCAAAGGGTACGTTTTTGCCTGTCTATTATTTTATTTTCATCATAGGAATTTTTTTGTTGTTGTTCTTTGGGTCACACCCAGTAAACCTCAGGGGTTATTCTTGGCTCTGCACTCAGGAATTACTCCCTTGCGGTTCTTGGGAGAGCATATGGAATGTCGGTAATCACGGGTTGGCCGTGTGCAAGGCAAACACCTTACTCACTGGAATATTGCTCCAGCCCCCCATTTTTGTTTTTTTGGGGTCACACCCAGTCATGCTCAAGGGTTATTCCTGAGTCTGTGCTCAAGGTTCACTCCTGGTGGGGCTCAGTACAGTATGAGATGATGGGGATCAAAGCTAGGTGAGCTGCATGCAAGGCAAGCACCCTACCCACTGCACTATCCATCTGGGCCCAGCAAGTGCTTCTGAGTGTGCCCATGTGCTGGGCCTGAGTAATATAGCAATAAATAAAAAAACTGGAATTGACTGATAGTGATCACTTTTTTTTACCACACTGAAAAATAAGGCCTCAGAGAAGGGAGGGCAAAGTACTACAAAAGGGTAATTATAACATTATTATAACAGTAATAATATATGATACATTCCAGAGCCCTGTGGCCACATGGCCCACACCAGTTCCAGAAGCCTTCCTCCTTGCCCAGGCCTGGTAGGGCAGGGTGAGGACTGCTTTCTGCCACTAAGGCCAGGTACGAGGCTCAGTGCCCTTCAAGGGCCCCTTCTGCACAAAGCCCACCCCTCAGCAGACAGAACTGGACACAAGTACCCTCAACTATACACTTGTTACTGGCAAGGAGACACACAAAATGTCCATCTACCCCTGGGTTCACATAATCCCATGCATTCTTTCTCCTTCCCTCCCTCCCTCTCTCTCTCTCACTCCCATGTTCTCTATCACCCCTTTCTTACTCTCCTTCTCCCTCTCTCTCTTGCTCTCACTCATGCTCACTTTTTTTTTGCTTTTTTTTTTTGGGGGTCACACCCATTGATGCTCAGGGGTTACTCCTGGCCTCTGCGCTCAGGAATTATTCTTGGCACTGTGTGGGATCCCATATGGTCATATGGGATGCCGGGATCAAACTCCGGTCGGCGGCATGCAAGGCAACGCCCTACCCGCTGAACTATCGCTCTGGCCCCTCATGTTCGCTCTTTCTTACTTTCCTTTCATGCTCTCCTACTGTTCTCTCTCCATTTTTCTCCCTCTCTTGCTTCCCTCTCTCCTTTTTTTCTCTCTTGCACTCTCACGCTCACTCTACCTATTCCTTTTCCCTCTTTCCTTCTCTTTCTCTCTCCTCCCTCTCTCCCTGTACCCAATTCTGCTTCACTTTCTCTCCCTTTCTCCTTCTCCTCTCTCTCACTCGCTTCGCTCACCTCCTTCTCCTTGTTGAGCAGCACGAGCTGGCTGTCTGTGAGGATGCAGTACTTCCGCCTCCCACGTAGTGCTGTCTGTGTAGGGGGACTGGCCGCAGGACAGGCGATGGGTGGGTGGCCCCTTCACATCTGAGTGCCGAGGAAGAGAGAAAAAAAAAATAGATGAATGTGGGGCATTTCAAAATCCAAGCCAAGGTGATCTCAAATGACAGCCTCGGTGGTGGATCGCACATGAAGCTTCCTCCAGGGAAGGCAAGAAGTGTGAGAGTGCCAAGGACCAGGCCAGGGCTGAACAGAGGGTAAAGCCCACACTGGGCATGGAGGGCCCCACTGTTCCCACTAATACATGGGGGTAGCAGATTCAGAGCGAAGCTGCATCAAAGCAAAGTGTGAGTCACTCGAGGCCCCTATGGTTGGAGAGGATGATAGTGATGGAGGAGGGCAAAGGAGCAAACCGGGGGAGCAGTGGCACCTGTCCTGCCAGCCTGTGCCTTCTAACTGCCTCAGTCTGGGTCATGCTGAGCACCGAAACGTCAGGGCATAGCAGCCTATGGCCACTAGAGGCCAGTAGGCGGCTGAGAATGCAGAAGATCTCAGAAAGCTCATGACAGCACCAGGAAAACGCTGGTCTCAGTCCCTCAACACTAACCAGTCACCGTCACCAGGGTTACTGCAGAAAGCTCTCACACAAATATAGTTCTGTTGGAGGGAACCGCACAGTAGGGTACTCAGGGGTGATTCCTGGTACTGTGCTTAGGTGGTGCTAGGGGACCAGACGTGGCAATAGCAGAGATGGAACTGGGGTGCCTGCTGTGCTCTCTCTCCAGTCACAGAGACGAAACAGGAGAATCTCAAACTGCAAAGAAACTCAGAAACACACCCATGGGGACAAGAGTGCCGTCCAATACCCAGAAGCACAGTTCACCCCAGGGGAGTGCCCATCACAGCTATACTCTGCAGACTTCCAGCCTCAGAATGGAGGCACTTGTGGTGCTGACCTCCAGGGAATCGGAATGAGTTCCCAAATGTCTTATACTCATAAATTGCCCCACAATACCTATGAGTAGCCCAAATTCTGTAAAAGTGAACACACCCGAACAAGTATGCTTCCTCTCTCCCAGCCCTAAGCGTCCACTAGGATATAGAGACCACTAACAAGTAGGTCCATTTCCTCTCCCAGCCCGATATGCCCAACAGCATTTGTAGGGTTCCTTGTGACCTAACCTCCTTCAGCTCCACCAGTGTGCCTAAATGTGGACTGCTATTTGTGAGGCAGAAAGCTTTTCAATGACTTTTTGTTATTGTTTTGTTTTTAGGGTCATACGCTGTGATGCTCAGGGGTTACTCCTGGCTCTGCATTCAGGAATCACTCCTGGCAGTACTAGGGGGACCCTTTGGGATGCCAGGGATCGAACGCAGCTTGGCCCTGCAAGGCAAACGCCCTCCCCACTGTACTATCACTCTGGCCCCACAACAACTTTTCAAAATAATTCAAAATCCAAGAACCAACAAAGTCAGCAGGGCCTGGCTGAACAGGCTCGGGTTCGGGTTCTCAGTTCAATCGATTTTCTTCTCCCCTCACACCTGCACTCTGGCAAAGCTGGCCCTGTCCTCTAGCCACCCCATTCATGCCAACACTGCCCCTCCAAACCCTGCTCCTGGACCCTAACCATCTTCCAGGACCTACAAACGACTGCACACAAAGGGCGAGGAATTGTCTCTTAGGATCCTTTGGACACACAGGCCGATACTTAACAGGAGAGATTCTTGCCTCAGCTTCAAAGCCACGCCAAAGCTGCTCTCCACGTGATTGGGACAAACTGGTTAGAATGACCACAGAGTGGGCCTATTTTTAGAGACAAACACCAAGTAATGAAGAGACGCACCTACTGCATGTGGAAATGTGGTACTTCTGGGACCAGACAACTTTTCATTCAAATGACTCACCGCTCATAAGCTTGCTGTGCCCACTGTATCATCTTGCCTGAGCACTCAGAGGACCCACTATAATTTACCCTGGACAGGCATCTGAGGACGCATGCTAAATAAGAAGACCATGAAGAAACTTTGCCCGTGGAAATGAGAACAGACCATTCCACATGTAGAGGATCTTGACAGGATCTTGACAAATGAGACTCGGTACTAGCATCAGCTTTCTGAAACCCTTATCACTGAGTGAGGCTAAGTAGCTCTTGAACCATCTTGCTGTCTTGTGTTCTGGCTCTTTCTAACCTGAGCTTTCTCCAGGGATTGTGAAGCAACCTTCTCCAAACACAAACCCTTTTCACCTGAGAAATAGCAATCAAGTTGCTCAAAACACCTCAGAGTCATTACTGGCTTGATTTTGAATTGATTTTTGGTCACTGCAAGTTTAGAATCTTTTACTATTACAAATTCTCCACAAACCTCCCACCCCAATTCAACTGTATGACCCACAGTTTAAGGAAGGTTCTAGAGCCTTGAGTAAGACACTGATTGATTCATCCCTGGTGACAAAGGATGGACGGACGGCACACACACACACACACACACACACACACACGAGAAAAAGACTTCCAGATTGTATATGCTTTTCTCTATCTAAATCCAAAGTTCCCAAACTTATTTGACCTACTGTTACCCCTGTCAGAAAAAAAATATTATCACCAACATGCCCTAGGAAACCGACCTTCTTCAAGCAAATAAACAGCAGTCCGCCAACTGCACCCAAGACTACTGACTACACCCCACTCCGAGAAAAAAATATCCAATTTTGACATCGATCAGCCAATTTACTAATTTTTCAGATTTTCAAGGATTATAGCGCCCACTTTTGAAGCAGAGGAGGCACATTCAATGCTGCTCAGGGGTTACTCCCAGCTTGGTAGTCAGAGGTCACTCCTGGAAGAGCTCAGGGACCTTGTGGGCCAGGGGTGGGAAGTTGGCTGCCTCACCTTGCAAAGCCTGAACCTACTCCTACCTGATGAGCCAGCCGCCTGCCCGGCCCAGTCACATCATAGGTCCCCAGGAAGACAAGAAAGACAGTGGGGGCTGGAGCGATAGTCCAGCAGGTAGGGCATTTGCCTTGCATGCGGCCAGCCCATGCCGGCCCGGGTTCGATCCCCGGCATCCCATATGGTCCCCCAAGCACCGCCAGGAGTGGTTCCTGAGTACAGAGCCAGGAGAGAAACCCCTGAGCATTGCTGGGTGTGACCCAAAAAAGCAAAAAAAAAAAAAAAAAAAAAAAAGAAAGAAAAAAGAAAGACAGTGGGATCAACAGGTTCCTTTTAGCCTTTTCTGGATGAGCATTTAAGAGGCATTTTAAGTAACAAGATAAAACAAGATTGAAAATAACCTACGGATGCAATTTCTTCCATCTATCATGTTCTCACTTCCCAGCAAAGGAACATCTAATCATCCACTTGAAGCGCCGGCACGCCTGCTGACATGAACAGGATGTGCTCAGAGAAATGATCGTCCTGTGTCACCTTCCCTTGCAACCTCTCTCCCTCCTGGGGGCACCTCCCCCCCCCTCACGTGCCCTAGTGACACACTTCTAATTTCTGCTTCCAATTATATTTGGCACCTAAGAGTCCCCAGAGACAAGGATAACTAAGTTAGTGTTGACATTAAGGCTCGCACTGGCAAAATTGGAAGACTGAATTTTTAGACTTGCACTGGCCCATCCTCTAGGGAAACTGAGGACACTGGATGCTGGCCTTATTAACAAGTTCTGAATAATTTTTTAGTTAGGTTGAAGAGAATTTGAGGTCACCCAAAGCACAACACTAAAGACTGAATATTATCTTCCACACTAGAAACCTCGAAGAAAGTTTTCATCACCAAATCTCTAAAGTTATAAAATGCCTGAGACTGTCAAAGAGCTTTTATTTATGTATTTATATTTTAACAACATTTACCATATCCCAAGTGAAAACTGAGCAATTTTTTAAAAAAATTTTATTATACCACAGTGAGACATACAATCACAAAGGTGTTCATAATTGGTTCTTAGTAATACAGTATTCCAGCACCCATCCCTCCACCAGTGCCCCATTCCCACCACAAATGTATCCACCCCTCCCGCCCACCCCCCAGACTGCTTCAATAGCAGGTACCCTGTTTCCTCTCTTTCTCTCTCTGTCTCTTTCTCTGTCTCTGCATCTCTCTCCCTCTTATTTTACACATTGTGACTAGCCCTGCAGATATTTAGAGTTTATCACTTAAGTCTCTTTGTGTATATTTAATGGTGAGTTCTAGTCAGATATTACCATTTCCCACAGTTAGTAAAACACTAGTACCTATTTATATCCCATTAATGAATGCAGTCATTCTATACCTGTCCTTTTCCTTCTGACTAATTTCACTCAGTATGATAGTCTCCATGTCCATCCATTTGCAGGTAAATTTCATAATTTCATCTTTTATGACAGCTGCATAGTATTCCATAGTGTAGATGTACCACAGTTTCTTTAGCCAGTCCTCAGTTCTCAGACACTTAGGTTGTTTCCAGATTCTAGCTATCATGAATAGCGCAGCGATGAATAACAGGCACAGATAGTGTTTCTGCCATGTGTTTTTGGGTCTCTAGGGTATATTCCCAGGAGTGGTATTGTTGGATCAAATTTCTGGTATTGCTCAGAAATTTGATCAATTTTGGAAATGTATATTCAATAACTATTTTATTTAATACCAATATAAATGTTTAATGAAATACATTTTTTAAACAAGAAAAAATTTAAATGACATATTTTTAGTCTTGCAAATCTCCTTCAAGTTTGGTTAAAGAACAAATCACTGTATCCTTATCTGGGCAGGGGAGAGTTGGGGGTACATTTAGCCCTGAGCACCTTGTGGTGCTCAGGGCTTACTCTCAGCTCTGTGCTCGAGAGTCATTCTGGCAGTGCCTGGGGGGCCACACAGGGAACCAACAATCATACCACAGGGGGCCGGAGTGGTAGTAAAGCGGTAAGCGGGTAGGGCGTTTGCCTTGCACGCAGCCAACCCAGGTTTGATCCCCAGCATCCCATGTTCCCCAGAGCACAGCCAGCAGTAATTCCTGAGTGCAGAGCCAGGAGTAACCACTGGGTGTGACCTAAAAAGTTGAAAAAAAAAAAAAAGAATTACACCTCAGTGATATGCATGCAAGACAAGCACTTTCATCCCTGTAGTATCTCTCTGGAATAACAGCCATGTTCTCTTCTTTGTTTCAACATTCCATGAATTGCTTTACATTGTTGATTGTGGTATATGAAAAGAATCTCAACTCAAACAGATTTGTCATTAGGAAAAGGGCAGAGTATTTTTCAGATCATTGCGGATCATCTTTTTTATTTTCATTTTGTTTGGGGGCCACACCCAGGCTCTTTCTGGCCCTATGGATATCTTTTTTTTTCTTTATGGGTCACACTCGGTGATATTCAAGAACCTCCTAGCTCTTTGCCCCCATGGATCTTTTAGTCAAACAAGGGGCCCAAGATAGAGTACAGTGGGTAGGGCGCTTGCTTGGCATGTGGCCAAGCTGGATTCAATTCCCATCATCCCACATGGTCCACTGAGCAATTCCAGTTGAACACTGAGTACAGAGCCAGAGTACCCCTGAGCATTGCTAGGTGTGGCCAAAAAATGGTTAATGAAAACTGGGTGTGGCCAAAAATAGTTAATGAAAACTGGGTGTAGCCAAAAATATAAATTAATGAAAACCCAGCAGGAGTTGCTTATTGAAAATGAATAAAAGGGAAACTACCACACAACAATGAACACACAGTTGCATTCACTGTTCTGCGTTGTCCTTTGATTGGCTCTTTCACTCATATACTTGAGTTTTTAACATTAAATATAAACCATCATTTAGAAAATGTTGCTTCAGTAAGTTCCACGTCTCTCCCAAATGCGGACACTTCACTCTGAGTCTTCAGAAAGAACTGGAAAGCAGTCTAGCGCAAGGCAGCTGAGCCAAATTTTTTCAAATTTCTCCTTTTTTGTTTTAGTCTTGTATTTTATCATTAGCAATAAATACCACTGGTTCTTTTTTCTCCTTAAAGGGCAAGCATATACCTCTCTTTTTCCAAAAACCATGCCAAATAAGCAAGTTTGGTTAACTACACTTGGTCCCTTGGTGGAAAGCTAAGCTCCCACAAACTCATCTTTCAGAAACACTTCTCATCAGATCATCACACTTTGGGGGAGGCAGCGTACGGCGGGTTGATTTGCCAGACCAAAACACTCAGAAAGCGAAAATGTTGTGCCCCGGGATTTTCATATTACCCAGAACTTCCACTGAGTTCCCATGGCCACTCAGCTGGGAACTTAGCCCCCTTCTCCTCCTCTGATGAGGCAGAAAAGAATGCAAGAACTGCAGCAGTTCTGGTGGGGTCCTCTGCTGTACCCCTGCTCCTGCAGGCTCCGCTCAATTCTGCTTCCCCGTCTATCAATGCAAATTATCAACCCAGAATTCTGTATTTAATTTTTTTTAATTGAATCACAGTGAGATACACAGTTACAAGACTGTCCATGATCGGGTTAAATAATGTTCCAACACCCATCCCTTCACAAATGTGTATTCCCTCCATCGATGTCCCCAGTTTCCCTCCCCCACAAGCCTATCCCCCACCGCCTAGTGTTTTGTTTTAAAGCTATATATATATATATTTTCCCTTCCTTCCTTCCTTCCTTCCTTCCTTCCTTCCTTCCTTCCTTCCTTCCTTCCTTCCTTCCTTCCTTCCTTCCTTCCTTCCTTCCTTCCTTCCTTCCTTCCTTCCTTCCTTCCTTCCTTCCTTCCTTCCTTCCTTCCTTCCTTCCTTCCTTCCTTCCTTCCTTCCTTCCTTCCTTCCTTCCTTCCTTCCTTCCTTCCTTCCCTCCTTCCTTCCTTCCTTCCTTCCTTCCTTCCTTCCTTCCTTCCTTTTTTTTTTTTTGCTTTTTGGGTCACACCCAGTGATGCCTCAGAGGGTTACTCCTGGCTCTGCACTCAGGAATTACTCCTGGCGGTGCTTTGGAGACCATATAGGATGCCGGGGATCAAACCCGGGTCAGATGCATGCAAGGTAAACACCCTACCTGCTGGACTATCACTCCAACCCTAATTTAAATTTTTATTATACCACCGTGGAGATATACAATTATATAGATGTTCATTATTGGGTCTCTGTCATAGTGTTCCAGCACCCATCCCTCCACCAGTGCCCCCATTCCCACCCACCAATGTCCCCACACTCCCTCCCACCCAACCCCAGCCTGCCCCTATAGCAGGCACCTTTTATTTCTTTTGCTCTCTCTCTATATTCCTCTCTCTCTTCTCTTACACTTTGTGGCTCGCCCTACAGATATTTACAGTCTCTATGTGTATATTCAATGGTGAGTTCTAGCATGACCTTATAATTTCCCATTCCCGTCAACCTCCCCAGTTTGTTGCAACTACAGTGATCATTACAGTGTCTAAATGTGAAAGATCCTGGGAAGAACCAAGTCCTAACCTTCATTATTATCTAAGCCTTTCGAGGCCACAGAGCAGCCGCTCACCACTTCAGCTGTGGGTCTGGTCTGTCTCTTGTCCAGCTTTGCTGGTTGTGATGGCTGCCAGCTCATAGTCACACCCGCCGAGACATGGAGGTGTAGGGATGGAGGGGAGGAGACCCGATCCCTGCTCCAAGTCCAGCTGGCGCAAACCCCCAGGCCCCCACGTGTCTGCTAACCCTATGTTGGACTCAGCCAGAGCTGAGCTATTTACCACCCTCTGAAATTCCATGGTCTGCTCCATGTGGGTCAAGAAGCGCATAAAGCTGCATTTTCTTATGAAAATCACTTAGCCTTCAAGATGACAGGGATCCTTTGGAGTCTGGGGTCCCAAGGATCATACCTGAAAATGACAGCTTGCCAATGCAGGGCTCAGGATCTGGCCATAGTTTCCAGAACAAAGTGAGGGAGAAACAACAGACAAGAAACTCATGCAAAGGAGCATTCAGGCCCAGGACCAATTGGCAGTGAGCACAGAGAGCAAGAAGGGTGTGAAACAGAGATGAGTACCAGAAAACTCTGCAGCCACCTGTGGTGGACGGAGAGCTTCCCGAGTTGATAGAACGCAACAGTCCACATAGATCTGTCCTCCTGGAGACAAGCCTCTAGCCATGACCTGTTTAGCTTTAGCAGGATAGTACAGGTGTACTTCAAAAATGGCAAGATGGAAACCTGAAAGGGAAGCTTTGAATCTGAACTGACTCTGCCAACCTGCTGAAGAGAGATCTGTTTGCACAGGTGTCTATGTGCTCATTCCCACACAGAAAAGGCCAACCATCAGCCAAGCCTTCACTGAGTCACATAGTTTTTGCTGCCAAGGAACTCCGCCTGGATGCTCACAGCTGCAGACAGGTAGTAGCTAAAGACATGAGGGGCTTAAGAGACAATAAAAATGGGCCGGAGCGGATAGCACAGCAGGTAGGGAGTTCGGCTTTGCATGTGGCCGACGGGTTCAATCCCTGGCATCCCATATGGTCCCTGAGCACTGCCAGGAGTAGTTCCTGAGCAAAAGAGCCAGGAGTGACCCAAAAAGCAAAAAAAAAAAAAAAAAAAGAAGAAAGAAAGAAAAATGGACACATCTCACAAGTAAGATGCCTTTGAGCATGTGATGGTGTTTGGTAGCACCTGACTCACAGTACGGCATCAGTCAGAACTGAGTCAGTCCTACCCAACTTGTCCTCCCTTCACCAACGGCTTATGTCCTGTTATAAGTCCTTTTCTTGCCTATTCACCAATGTTCACCCCATCTTCACTAGGAAAATCGCTTTTTGCCCATTCCCCACCCATTCAAAGGTGATCACATTAGTGCTCTCTCTACCACCCCAGCCCCCACCATTTCTACCATATTTGCAGTTCCTTCCTCTACCAAGTGCTAAGCCCTTCTCAAAGCCTTCCCAGTGTGTTGGAATCCACTTTCTCCAAACTCCAGTTCCTGTTGACACTTTGACCCTTCCCATGAATCAAACATATTACGAACAACATCTAGAGAGATGAATCATGTCTGGGTTTTCCATCTAACCTACCCCGCTTTCTGTCAGAGGAGCCATTATCTGTGGCAACTAGAACCAAGTAATGAACATTTCTTAAATAATATAGGGCTTGAAAGTCAAAGTGCCCTCCTTGGTCCTGGGGTCACAGAATGGAAGCCTTGTGTACAGCATGAAGATCCCATTAGAGCTCGGGGCAACCAGGCATTGTTATCCATGGAGAGTCTTATTGCAAAGGAACCTTTTCCTCGCAGAACAGTCCCGACAGTGGGCTGAAAATACCCAGTAAACAATCCTACAAATAAATGTGCTCTCATGCAGGGTTTGTTTTCCATCTTTTAGAGCACCAAGAATACCTCGCCTCATTCTTCTTTTTTTTTTTTTTTTTTTTTTGCTTTCTGATATCACCTGGTAATGTTCAGGTTCCTTCCTGGCTCTGCATCAAGAATCACCCCGGCACTGCTTGGGAACCAGAGAGAATGCTAGGAATTGAACCCAGGTCGTCTGCAAGGCAAATGCTCTACCCTCTGTACTATTGCTGTGGTCCCCTGCCCCTCATTTGGCTTTCCAAATGGTAAAAGAGCTCTGGGGCCGGAGGAATAGCACAGCGGGTAGGGCATTTGCCTTTCATGCAGCCAACCCAGATTGATCCTAGGCATCCTATATGGTCCCCCCGAGCATTGCCAGGAGTAATTCCTGAGTGCAGAGCCAGGAGTAGCCCCCTGAGCATTGCCGGTATGACCCAAAAAGAAAAAATAAGAGCTCTGGCTTCACCTTCAAGTCACCAGTCAAGGCTGTGAAGTGG
This sequence comes from Cryptotis parvus, assembly GCA_021461705.1. Classification (NCBI taxonomy): domain Eukaryota; kingdom Metazoa; phylum Chordata; class Mammalia; order Eulipotyphla; family Soricidae; genus Cryptotis; species Cryptotis parvus. The sequence continues at coordinate 181,268 of JAJIBD010031534.1, forward strand.
AGAGGCGCCCTGTCCTTTGAAATCAGACAATGATTTCCTCCGTAGTCAAAGAAGTTCTAGCTGGCCCCTCTTTCTCTGGAGTTTCCTCCACATTACAAATCCACTGCCCAGTGCAGTCAGCCCATCAGTGACCTTTGCTGGCCCTGGATCCCTTTACTGCAGCGTGCCTCGGCATTTGCAGCATCCAGTGGTGCTTCCAGGGGAAATGTCTTTGTTCTTGTGAGCCTATCCACACCACCCACTGGCAGGGTCCAACTTCTCTCTGCAGCTTCTAAACCTTCACAGATGTGAAGAAAATTGAGGGCCTTTGCTCTGGATCAGGCTTTGGCTCAGGGGATGCTGAGACTGGCCTGATCTTCTATCCAGAGCATTGAACATTCCCCCATTATCAGTAACAAGACTGATTTACTTTCTTATCACTCATGGACTCCCTGGTGGCACGCTTTTAATTTCCTTCAAGAGCTTTTCTTTGCATTCACAACTTGTCTAATGGCTTGGCACACTGAGCCCAGCTTTGGCCTCTCCAGGGGATGTGCCTTCCTCGCTACACATGGCTGTTTCCAGCTTTTGACTTAGAACAAGAGATAAGCTTCCTTTCCCCTGAACCCTGAGAGGAGAAGTGAGCACGCGATGCTGGAAGGGCCTCCCACGGAGCATGTGCTGCAGGACACCCTCAAACCTTCAGTGGGCAGCACAAGCTTCTGGCATGTGCAAGAAAGGGAAGCCCAGGAAAAGGAGGGGTGCCTGTCATTTTTTTTTCTGCTACCAAGTGGGCTCAGAAATCACTGATGGCCATCCTGGTCTCAGCAGTGCGTACAGGTTACTGATGCTGCCCTAACATGGGCCAGAGTGAGTAGTCCGGGCAGAACAAGAAGGCGGGCAGAGTAGGGTAGGACGCTATTCCAACAAGGTGACATCCCGCTTCCTTCACTAGGACCCGGTCTGTTCCTCACTCATCACTTGGGCAGTGGAACAGAGAGTGGAGAAGTTCACACAGCTTTCTTCCCCTTCCAAGCCGCCTTCGTCTTTTTTTTTTTTTTTCTTGTGGGATGGGGGAGAAGTGAGGAGAGTCCCAAGTGGAGTGATGCCCAGAGACCCTCACAGAGAACCCTTAGACTGGCAGCTCAAAGCAAGAGCCTGAGCTGCTCAGTGCCAGAGATTACCTGGGTAGCCCAGGATGTGCTCTGAGTCCTCCAGGGACACACTATCAGTGCCACGCTGCCAATCAAGGCTGGTCCATGCTGGGCATTCACCATAATGACTGCACTAGCTCTCCAGACCCTGTGGCTATGCCTTGAAGAAGTCCCACAATGTTCACATGGATCAAGCACTGTGTATACAGCTGACAGGCCTGCAATACTAAATGGAATGTTCTGATGATGCCAGTGTCATGACTGCAGATGGCAGTCAGTCACAGTTATCTGCATCCGCAGTTCATCCCAAGCTGAAAAAAAAAAATTATCCACACTTTTTTTTTTTTTTGGCTTTTTGGGTCATACCTAGCGATGCTCAGGGGTTATTCCTGGTTCTGCACTCAGGAATTATTCCTGGTGGTGCATGGGGACCATACAGGATGCCAGGGATTGAACCCAGGTCATGCACAAGTCAAATGCCCTACTAGCTGTGCTCTTGCTCCAAACCCAGACCCATTCATTTCTATCCCAGCCCATAGAAAAGGGGAAATCTATATGAAAACTGTCTCCAATAGTGATATCCAGATGCTGAAAAATGCAGAAATGTATCAGTTTGGCCTTTAAAAATCCAACTAAATGATCTATAAACGGTCAAAACTCAAGATTCTTGTGCTGTCTTGTGATGCTTTTACTGAGAGAAAATGAACTTGATTTCAAACACTGAACCATACTCATGCCTTTCCTTAGGTTCAGCACTTTTGGACTTGTAGAAGACCCTTTTGAGTCAACCGCTTGTTCTCACATTCCCCATGAAGAAGCTGTGGGGAAAGAACTAATGCTTTTAGAGGGATTTGACTCTTAGCAGAGATAGGGAAGAGAAGAAATAGTTTCCCCCTCCTGGGAGACAGGTTTCTAAGGTTTTAGCAATTGGTCCTACCACCAACAATGGGATCTCTTTAAGACAGCAGAATAAGGCTGGCTGCAGGGAAAATAAATTGTGTTATGAGATATTTGGCACATTAAAATCATTAATAGCGTTTGCTCTATCCCCAGTATCCACTGGAATGATATTCAGAGCTAAACACACATCTTTTCTGAACTGTAACACATTTGAGTCACAAATCACTAAGCCTGCAAACCAAAAGTATCTAGGAGATAATGCAGGGTTCTTCATAGAAGAATATTATCAGTGAGGCAACCCCATTCAGTCAGCTCAGATCTGACATAACCTGATTTTCATTAGAAGTGAAAATCCTTTCATTCGTCTCCAGAACTACTGACCCAAATGAGCATGAGCAACACCTGAGATGTACACTTCAAAGCAGGTAAAAAAAGAAAAGCTTTTTTCTCTTCAACCAGCCCACATGGAACAGCCAATCCAGTTCTAAAATGGGATGGGATGGAGGGCAATTTTCAGAACAAACAGTAATCCTATTTTAAGCGGCAAAAGAAAACTTTTGTTCCAGCCCATCTGAAAATTCTCAATTAATTTCCCAGACAGTACATCTCCCTAAAAAAACATCAATAAACAGGGACCGGAGAGACAGTACAGCAGGTAGTGTGCTTGCCATGCACTCAGATGACGCAGGCTCCATTCCCAGCATCCCTGATGGTCCCCAAGTCTGTCAACATTGATTCTTGAGCACAGAGCAAGCGGTAATCCCTGAGCTGCTCGGTGTGGCCCCCCAAAATAAAAAATCAACCCCCCTCAAAAAAGCACAAATAAACAATTCACCTAAATTTTCTAAATTAAGAGTAAAGATTACAAAATCACTTTTGTGGGTCACACAAAGTGGGTTCTCGTGTATAGGCTCTTTTCCTCTTACACTGTTAGGTGAATTCATAATAACCAGTTAACGATACATAGCATACACAAGCAGCTCTTAACAAAGTACAATGAACTCCCATTTGACCCAGCCATACCACTTCTGGGAATCTACTCTGGGAAACCAAAAAATACGCAGTGGAAACACCATCCCTACTTTTATGTTCATAGCAGCATTATTCACAATAGCCAGAATCTGGAAGCAACCAGAGTGCCCCAAAAATCGATGACTGGATAAAGAAGCTTTGGTACATCTACACAATGGAATACTATGCAGCTGTTAGGAAAAATGAAGTTATAAAATTTGCCTATAAATGGATGGACATGGAGAAGATTATGTTGAGTGAAATTAGCCAGAAGGAGAGAGACAGATACAGAATGACTGCATTTATTTGCATGGCATAAATATATATGTACACATTATGATACCAATATCCAAGGTCAAGTGAAACATATATCAGGAGGTCTTGTCAAAGGTGGAAATTATCACAAACGGTGGGAGTGGGAGTTTAGGTAAGACAGAAAATGGAACAGGGTGCTAATAATAGTCGAGGGTACTAATGCCAACCTAGAACTGAGCATTAAATAGAGGCAAAAGGATACACATGACAACCTTTTAATGTATGTTCTGTAATCCATAGTCTGGAAGGGAAGGAAAAGAGAAAGAGAGAGAAAGGGAAAGAAATAAAGAACCCGCCATGGAGCAGGGCTGGGGAAGGGGAGGGAAACGGGATGTTGGTAGTGGGAGATGGGCACTGGTGGAGGGACGGGTGCTGAAACACTGTATGACCAAAACCCAAACATGAACTTTTTTAATTGTATATCTTTTTATTTGTATATCTCACGGTGGTATAATAAAAATACTTAAAAAAAAAAAAAACAAAAGTACAATGAACTAACAAGGCTT